>QLOD02152922.1:0-14778 GCA_003260245.2 Sideroxylon spinosum
CAATACGTAACTTCATTTATATTGAGACGAAGGCCCATGAAAATTATTACATCATTGGGTGATGTAGATAGCATAGGAATGATAACTCAGAGATCAGGGGTCGTCATTTTGGCCGTGCTATCGTTAAAAAATCATAAATCGACCGTAACTTTTGCTGTGTAGCTCCATTATCTTATTATAATATTCTTCTGGAAGGATTGTAATTAAACGAATGCTCAGCAAAATTATTACATCATTGGGTGATGTAAATAGCATCGCAGAAGACTTCTTGGAGACCTGGGGTCGTTGTTACGCCCACGCGGTTGTTAAAATCTTAAATCAGCCACAACTTTTGCTACGTAGCTCCGTTATTATGATATATTTGTGGAAAGTTTGTAATGAGATGAAGGCCCTGGAATATTTTTACGTCATTGGGTGATGTAAATAGCATAGCGGAAGACTACTCGGAGACCTGGGGTCGTTGTTACGTCCACGCGGTCGTTAAAATCTTAAATCGACTATAGCTTTTGCTACGTAACTCCGTTTTCTTAATATTATATATTTCTGGATAGCTTCTAATGAGACGTAGGTGCTGGAAAATTATTACGTTATTGGGTGATGTAAATAGTATAGCGGAAGATAACTAGCAGACATGAGTTCGTCGTTATGCCGGTGCAGTCGTTAAATTTAAAATTGGCCGTAACTTTTGCCATGTAACCCCATTTTCTTGTAATGATATGTTTCTGGAAAGCTTATAATGAGATGAAGGCCCTGGGAAATTGTTAAATGGTTGGGTGATGTAGATAGCATAATATTACTTGGAGACCTAAGATTGTCGTTATGCTCATGCGGCCGTTATATTTTAAATCAGCTATAACTTTTGCTACGTAACTCCGTTTTTGTATTATGATATGTTTCCAGAAAGCTTTTAGTGAAATGAAGGCCTCAGAAAATTATTACATCATTGGATTATACAGATAGCATAGCGTAAGACTAGTTGGAGACCTAGGGGCATCGTTGTTGTTAAATTTTAAATCAGACATAACATTTTCTACGTACTCTGTTTTCTTACAATAATATGTTTTTGGAAAGCTTGTAGTAAGATGAAGGGCCTTGAAAATCATTTCGTCACTGGGCGATGCAGATAGCATAGTGGAAGATTACGTGGAGACCTAGGGTCTTCGTGAACCTCGCGCGGTCGACATTACTACGTTTTCTTATTATGATATGTTTTCGGAAAGCTTGTAACGAGATGAAGGCCCTGGGAAATTGTTAAATCATTGCAGGATACAGATAGCATAGTGTAAGACTAGGTCGTCGTTATGCCCGCGTGGTCGTTAAATTTTAAATCGGCCCTAACTTTTGCTACGTAACTCCATCTCCTCATTGTGATATGCTTCCAGAAAGCTTGTAACGTGACGAAGGCCCTGGAAAATTATTACATCATTAGGTGATATAGATAGCATAACAGAAGACTACTTGGAGACCTAGGGTCGTCCTTATGCCCGCGCGATCATTAAATCTAAAATCGACCATAACTTATCTACATAACTCCGTTTTCTTATTATTATATTTTTCTCGAAAACTTGTAGAGAGACAAAGGCTCTGGAAAATTATTACGCTATTAGGTGATGTAAATTGCATAGTAGAAGACTACAAGGAGACCTGGGTCGTCATTATGCCCGCACCGTCGGTAAATCTTAAATCGGCCATAACTTTTGATACGTAACTCCATTTTCTTATTGTAATATGTTTCTAGAAAGTTTATAATGAGACAAAGGCCCAGGAAAATTATTACATCATTGGGTGATGTAGATAGCAAAACGGAAGACAACTTGGAGACCGAGGGTGGTTTTATGCCCGTGCGGTCGTTAAAAAATCTTAAATTGGCCATAACTTTTACCACATAGCACCGTTTTCTTATTATAATATGTTTTCTAGAAAACTTGTAATGATACGAAGGCCCTAGAAAATTATTACGCCGTTGGGTGATCTAAATAGCATAGCGGAAGACTACTTGGTGACATGGGGTCATTGTTACGCCTGCACGGCAGTTAAAATCTTAGAATAGCCATAATTTTTGCCACGTAACTCCGTTTTTCTTATTACGATATGTTTTTGAAAATCTTGTAATGAGAGGAAGGCCCAGGAAAGTTATTATATAAGTTATTGATGATACAGATAGCATAGCATGAGACGAAGACCTTGGAAAATTATTACATCATTAGGTGATGTAGATAGCATAGCGGAAGACTACTTGGAGACGAAGGGTCGTTGTTCTGCCCGCGCGATGGTTAAATCTTAAATCGACAATAACTTTCTATACGTAACTTTGTTTTCATACTATAATATGTTTCTGGAAATCTTGTAATGAGACGAAGCCCTGGAAAATTATTACATCATTGGGTGATGTAGATAGCATAGTGAAAGACAACTTAAAGACCTAGGGTCATCGTATACCCGCGTAGTCATTAAAATATTAAATCAGTTATAACTTTTGCTAAGTAACTCTGTTTTTTTTATTATTATGTTTTTCTAGAAAGCTTGTAACACGAGAAAGGCTCTTGAAAATTGTTCCACCATTGGGTGATGTCATCGGTATAGCAGAAGACTACTTGGAGACCTAGGGCTGTTGTTATGCCCGCGAGGCCATTAAAATCTAAAATCAACCATAACTTTTGCTACAAAACTCCGTTTTCTTATTATAATATGCTTCTGAAAAGCTTGTAAGGAGACGAAGGCCCTAGAAAATTATTACATCGTTGGGTGATGTAAATAGCATAGCATAAGACTACTTAGTAACCTGTGGTCGTTCTTATGCCGGCGCGGCCGTTAAAATTTTAAATTGGCCATAACTTTGCTACGTAACTCCGTTTTCTTATTGCAATATGTTTCTAGAAAGCTTGTAATGAGATCAAGGCTCTAGAAAATTATTACGTTATGAGGTGATGTAAATTGCATAGCGAAAGATTACTAGGAGGCCTGGGGCTGTCATTATGCCCGCGCGGTCGATAAATTTAAAATTGGCCATAACTTTTGCTACGGAACTCAGTTTTCTCAATATAGTGTGTTTTCGGAAGGCCCAGGAAAATTATTGTATCATCGGGTGATCAAGGGTCGTCGTTATGACCGCGCAATCGGTAATCTTAAATCGGTCATAACTTTTGATACGTAACGCTGTTTTCTTATTATTTTATGTTTCTGAAAAGTTTGTATTAAGATGAAGGCCCATGAAAATTATTACATCATTGGGTGATGTAGATAGCATAGCGGAAGATAACTTGGAGACCTGGGGTTGTTATTCTGCCCGCGAGGCCGTTAAAATCTAAAATCGGCCATTACTTTTGCTACAAAACTCCGTTTTCTTATTATAATATGTTTCTGGAAAGCTTATAAGGATATGAAGGCCCTGGAAATTATTACATCATTACGTGATGTAAATAACATAGCGAAAGACTACTTGGAGACCTGGGGTAGTTGTTATGTCTGCGAGGCCGTTAAAATCTAAAATCGGCCATAGCTTTTGCTAAAAAACTCAGTTTTTTTCTTATTGTAATATGCTTCTACAGAGCTTGTAAGGAGACGAAGGCCCTGGAAAATTATTACGTTGTTGGGTGATGTAAATAGCATAGCAAAAGACTACTTGGTAACCTGACGTCGTTGTTACGCCCGTGCGGTCGTTAAAAAATCTTAAATCGGCCGTAACTTTTGCAACATAGCTCTGTTTTCTTATTATAATATTTTTTTGGAAGGCTTGTAATGAGATGAAGGCGCTTGGAAAATTATTACGTCATTGGGTGATGTAAATAGCATAGCGGAAGACTTCTTGGAGACCTGGGGTCGTTGTTACGCCCATGCGGCAGTTAAAAAATGTTAAATCGGTCATAACTTTTGCTACATAACTCCGTTTTCTTCTTATGATATGTTTCTGGAAAGCTTGTAATGAGATGAAGGCTTGGAAAATTATTAGGTCATTGAGTGATGTAAATAGCATAGCGGAAGACTACTTGGAGACCTAGGGTTGTATTTACGCCCGCCCAACCATTCAAATCTTTAATCAACCATAACTTTTGCTTTGTAACTCTGTTTTCCTAATATTATAAATTTCTGGAGAGCTTCTGATGAGACGAAGGCGCTTAAAAATCGTTACGTTATTGGGTGATGTAAATAGCATAGCGGAAGACTACTAGGAGACCTGGGTTCATCATTATGCTGGCACGATCGTTAAATTTAAAATCGGCCGTAACTTTTCCTTTGTAAATCTGTTTTCTTATTATAAAATATTTCTAGGAAGATGTAATGAAACAAAGACCTCGGAAAATTATTACATCATTGGATGATACAGATAGCATAGCATTGGACTAGTTGGAGACCCAGGGCATCGTTATGCTCGTGCGGGCATTAAATTTTAAATCGGGCATAGCATTTTCTACGTAATTCTGTTTTCTTACTATAGTGTGTTTCTGGAAAGCTTTTAATAAGATGAAGACCCTTGAAAATTATTACAACCATAACTTTTTGTAAGTAACTCCGTTTTCTTATTACAATATGTTCCTGAAAAGCTTGTAGTGAGACGAAGGCCCTAGAAAATTATTACTTCATTCGGTGATGTAGATAGTATAGTGGAAGACTACTTCGAGACCTAAGGTAGTCGTTATGCCCGCGCGGTCGTTAAATCTTAAATCGGCAATCACTTTTGCTACGCATCTCTATTTTCTTATTATGACATGTTTCCGGAAAACTTGTAATGCGATGAAGGCCCTAGGAAATTCTTGAATCATTGGGTGATGTAGATAGCGTAGCGGAAGATTACTTCGAGAACTAGGGTCGTTGTTATGCCCCGTGGTCTATAAATCTTAAATCGGCCCTAACTTTTGATACGAAACGGATGCCATGGAAAATTTTTACATCATTGAGGGATGTAGATAGCATAGCGGAAGACTACTTGGAGACCTATGGTCGTCATTATGCTCACGCGTTGGCTAAATCTTAAATTGACAATAACTTTTTGTACGTAACTCAATTTTCTTATTACAGTATGTTCCTAAAAAGCTTGTAATGAGACAAAGGCCCTGGAAAATTATTACGTCATTCGGTGATAAGATAGTATAACGGAAGACTACTTGGAGACCTTGGGTCGTTTTTATGCCCACGCGGTCATTAAAATCTTAAATTAGCCATAACATTTTCTACGTAACTCTGTTTTTTATTATAATAATTATCTAGAAGGGTTGTAATAAGCCAAAGGCTCTGGGAAGTTATCACATCATTGCGTTATGTAATCGGCATAGCGGAAGACTACTTAGAGACCTGGGGTTGTTGTTATGCCCGCTAGACTGTTAAAATCTAAAATTGGCCATAACTTTTGCTACAAAACTCCGTTTTCTTATTATAATGTGCTTCTGGAAAGCTTGTAAGGAGACGAAGGCCCTGGAAAATTATTATGTCGTTGGGTGATGTAAATAACATAGCAAAAGACTACTTGGTGACTGGGGATCAATGTTACACCCACGCGGCCGTTAAAATTTTAAATTGACCATAACTTTTACTACGTAACTCTGTTTTCTCAATGCAATATGTTTCCGGAAAGCTTTGATAAGACAAAGGCCCTGGAAAATTATTGCGTCATTGGGTGATGTAGTGAGCATAGCGGAAGACATTCTGGAGACCTAGGTCGTCGTTATGACTGTGCAGTCAGTAAATCTTAAATCGACCAAAACATTTGATACGTAACTCCATTTTCTTATTAAAAATATGTTTCTGAAAATGTGGTATTGAGACGAAGGCCCATGAAAAATTATTGCATCGTTGGGAGACGTAGATAGCATAGCGGAAGATAACTTGGAGACTGGGGCATCGTTTTGCTTGTGCGATCGTTAAAAAATATTTAATCAGCCGTAACTTTTCCTACGTAGCTCCGTTTTCTTATTATAATATTTTCTTGGAAGGATTGTAATGAGACGAAGGCCATGGAAAATTATTACGTCATTGTGTGATGGAAATAGCATAGCAGAAGACTTCTTGGAGACCTGGCGTCGTTGTTACACCCACACGGCTGTTAAAAATCCGAAATCGGCTATAACTTTTGCTACGAAACTCTATTTTCTTATTATGATATGTTTCTAGAGAGGTTGCAATGAGATGAAGGCCCTGGAAAATTATTACATCATTGGGTGATGTAAATAGCATAGTGGAAGCCTACTTGGAGACCTGGGATCGTTGTTATGCCTGCGCGGCCGTTAAAATCTTAAATCGGCCATAACTTTTACCACGTAACTCCATTTTCTTAATATTATATATTTCTGGATAGCTTCTAATGAGACGAAGAACTAACAAATTATTACGTTGTTGGGTGACGTAAATAGCATAGCGGAAGACTACTAAGAGACCTGGGTTTGTCGTTATGCCGGCGCAGTCGTTAAATTTAAAATCGGCCGTAACTTTTTCTACGTAACTCCATTTTTCTTATTATAATATGTTTTTGGAAAGCATGAAACAAAACGAAGGCCACGGAAAAATTTTTACATCATTGGATGATACCGATAACGTAGCGTAAGACTACTTGGAGACCCAGGGAAATCGTTATGCCCGCGCAGGCGTTAAATTTTAAATAGGGCATAACGTTTTCTACATAATTCTGTTTTCTTACCATAGTGTGTTTCTGGAAAGCTTGTAATTAGACGGAGGCCGTTGAAAATAATTACGTCATTGGGCGACGTAGATAGCATAGTGGAACACTACTTGGAGACCTAGGGTCATTGTTATGCGCGCGCGATCGTTAAATGTCAAATCGGTCATAACTTTTGCTACGTAACTCCGTTTGCTTATTATGATATGTTTCCAGAAAGCTTGTAATGAGATGAAGGCCCTGGGAAATTGTTACATCAATGGGTGAGGTAGATAGCATAGCGCAAGACTACTGGGAGACCTAAGGTTGTCGTTATGCCCGTGCGGTTGGTAAATCTTAAATCGGCCATAACTTTTGATACATAACTCCGTTTTCTTATTATAATATGTTTCTAGAAAGTTTGTAATGAGACGAATGCCTAGGAAAATTATTACATCATTGGGTGATGTAGATAGCAAAACGGAAGACAACTTAGAGACCGGGGGCCGTCGTTATACCCGTGCGGTCGTTAAAAAATCTTAAATCGGCCATAACTTTTGATACACAGCTTCGTTTTCTTATTATAATATCTTTCTTGGAAAGCTTGTAATGAGACAAAGGCCCTAGAAAATTATTACGTCGTTGGGTGATCTAGATAGCATAGCAGAAGACTACTTGGTGACCTGGGGTCGTTGTTACGCCCGCGCGGCTGTTAAAATCTTAAAACATCCATAACTTTTGCTACGTAACTCTATTTTCTTATTATGATTTGTTTTCGAAAATCTTGTAATGAGACGAAGGTCCAGGAAAATTATTACATCATTGGATGATACAGATAGCATTGTATGAGACTACTTGGAGAGCTGGGGTCGTTGTAATGCTCGCAAGGATGTTAATATCAAAATCCACCATAACTTTTGCTACGTAACTCCATTCTCTTACTTTTGGTACACAACTTAGTTTTCTAAATATAATATTTTTCTAGAAATCTTGTAATGAGACGAAGGCCCTCGAAAATTATTACATCATTGGGTGATGTAGATAGCATACCGGAAAACTACTTCGAGACATAGGGTAGTCGTTATGACAGCGCAGTTGTTAAATCTTAAACCGATAGCAACCTTTGCTATGTAACTCCGTTTTCTTGTTATGACATGTTTACGGAAATCTTATAATGAGATGAAGGCCCTAGAAAAATGTGAAATTATTGGGTGATATAGATAGCATAGCGGAAGAGTACTTGGAGACGTAGGATTGTTGTTATGCCCGCGCGGTCAATAAATTTTAAATCAGCCATAACTTTTGCTACGTAACACCATTTCCTTGTTATGATATGCTTCCCGAAAGCTTGTAGTGCGACAAAGGCCTGAAAATTATTACATCATTAGGTCATGTAGATAGCATAGCGGAAGACTACATGGAGATCTAGGGTCGTCGTTATGCCCGCGCAGTTGTTAAATTTTAAATCGGCTATAAATTTTGCTACGTAACTCCATTTTCTTATTATAATATATTTCCAGAAAGCTTGTAATGAGACAAAGTCCTTGGAAAATTATTACATCATTGGATGATACAGATATCCAAGCGTATGAGTGCTTGGTGACCCAGGGGCGTCGTTATGCCCACGTGGTCGTTGAATCTTAAATTGGCCATAACCGTTGCTACGTCACTCCGTTTTCTTATCATAACATGTTTCTAGAAAGTTTGTCATGAGACGAAGGCTCAGACAAATTATTATGATTTGTTTCCGGTATGCTTGCAATGAGACGAAGGCCCTAGGAAATTGTTAAATCATTGGGCGATGTAGATAGCGTAGTGGAAGACTACTTGGAGACCTAGGGTCGTCGTTATGCCCATGCCGTCAGTAAATCTTAAATCGACCCTAACTTTTGATGCGTAACTCCGTTTTATTATTATAATATGTTTCTGGAAAGCTTGTAATGAGATGAAGGACCTGAAAAATTATTACATCATTGGGTGCTTTAGATAGCAAAACAGAAGATTACTTGGAGATCAAGGGTCGTCGTTATATCTGTGCGTTCGTTAAATCATAAATCGGTCGTAACTTACTATAATTTTTATCTTAAAGGTTTGTACTAAGACAAAGGCTCTGGAAAATCATTAAATCATTGGGTGATTTAATCAGCATAGCGGAAGACCACTTGGAGACCTGGGGTCGTTGTTATGCCCACGAGGCCGTTAAGATATTTAATCTGCCACAACTTTTGCTACGTAATTCCGTTTTCCTATTACAATCTATTTTCTGAAAAGCTTGTGAAGAGATGAAGGCCTTGGGAAAGTATTACATCGTTGGGTAATCTAAATAGCACAGCAGAAGACTACTCAGGGACCTGGGATCGTTGTTACGCCCGCGCGGCCATTAAAATCTTAAATCAGAAATAACTTTTGCTACATAACTCCGTTTTCTTATTCTAACATGTTTCTGGAGAAAGCTTGTAAAGAGTCGACGGCCCTGGAAAATGATTACGTTATTAGGTGATGTAAATTGCATAACAGAAGACTACTAGGAGACCTGGGGTCTTCGTTATACCCGCGCAGTCGTTAAATTTAAAATCGGCCCTAACATTTGCTACGTAACTCCGTTTTCTGAATTTAATATGTTTCCGGAAAGCTGGTGATGAGACGAAGGCCTTGGAAAACTATTACATCATTAGGTGATGTAGATACCATAGCAGAAGACAAGTTGGAGACCTTGGGTCGTTGTTATGCCCGTGCGGCCGGTAAATCTTAAATCGGTCATAACATTTGATAAGTAACTCCACTTTCTGATTATAATATGTTTCTGAAAAGTTTGTAATGAGACGAAGGCCCAGGAAAATTATTACGTCATTGGGTGATGTAGATAGCATAGCAGAAGATAACTTGGAGACCTAGGGTCGTCGTTGTGCCTGTGCGTTCGGTAAAAATCTTAAATTGGCTATAACTTTTGTTATGTAACTCCGTTTTTTCATTCTAATACTTTTCTGGAAAGCTTGTAATAATACAAAGGCTCTAGAAAATTATTACGTCACTGGGTGATGTAATTGGCATAGCGCATGACTACTCAGAGACCTGGGGACGTTGTTACACCCATGCGGCCATTAAAATCTTAAATCGGCAAGATCTTTTGCTATGTAACTCCGTTTTCTTGTTATGACATGTTTACGGAAATCTTATAATGAGATGAAGGCCCTAGAAAAATGTGAAATTATTGGGTGATATAGATAGCATAGCGGAAGAGTACTTGGAGACGTAGGATTGTTGTTATGCCCGCGCGGTCAATAAATTTTAAATCAGCCATAACTTTTGCTACGTAACACCATTTCCTTGTTATGATATGCTTCCCGAAAGCTTGTAGTGCGACAAAGGCCTGAAAATTATTACATCATTAGGTCATGTAGATAGCATAGCGGAAGACTACATGGAGATCTAGGGTCGTCGTTATGCCCGCGCAGTTGTTAAATTTTAAATCGGCTATAAATTTTGCTACGTAACTCCATTTTCTTATTATAATATATTTCCAGAAAGCTTGTAATGAGACAAAGTCCTTGGAAAATTATTACATCATTGGATGATACAGATATCCAAGCGTATGAGTGCTTGGTGACCCAGGGGCGTCGTTATGCCCACGTGGTCGTTGAATCTTAAATTGGCCATAACCGTTGCTACGTCACTCCGTTTTCTTATCATAACATGTTTCTAGAAAGTTTGTCATGAGACGAAGGCTCAGACAAATTATTATGATTTGTTTCCGGTATGCTTGCAATGAGACGAAGGCCCTAGGAAATTGTTAAATCATTGGGCGATGTAGATAGCGTAGTGGAAGACTACTTGGAGACCTAGGGTCGTCGTTATGCCCATGCCGTCAGTAAATCTTAAATCGACCCTAACTTTTGATGCGTAACTCCGTTTTATTATTATAATATGTTTCTGGAAAGCTTGTAATGAGATGAAGGACCTGAAAAATTATTACATCATTGGGTGCTTTAGATAGCAAAACAGAAGATTACTTGGAGATCAAGGGTCGTCGTTATATCTGTGCGTTCGTTAAATCATAAATCGGTCGTAACTTACTATAATTTTTATCTTAAAGGTTTGTACTAAGACAAAGGCTCTGGAAAATCATTAAATCATTGGGTGATTTAATCAGCATAGCGGAAGACCACTTGGAGACCTGGGGTCGTTGTTATGCCCACGAGGCCGTTAAGATATTTAATCTGCCACAACTTTTGCTACGTAATTCCGTTTTCCTATTACAATCTATTTTCTGAAAAGCTTGTGAAGAGATGAAGGCCTTGGGAAAGTATTACATCGTTGGGTAATCTAAATAGCACAGCAGAAGACTACTCAGGGACCTGGGATCGTTGTTACGCCCGCGCGGCCATTAAAATCTTAAATCAGAAATAACTTTTGCTACATAACTCCGTTTTCTTATTCTAACATGTTTCTGGAGAAAGCTTGTAAAGAGTCGACGGCCCTGGAAAATGATTACGTTATTAGGTGATGTAAATTGCATAACAGAAGACTACTAGGAGACCTGGGGTCTTCGTTATACCCGCGCAGTCGTTAAATTTAAAATCGGCCCTAACATTTGCTACGTAACTCCGTTTTCTGAATTTAATATGTTTCCGGAAAGCTGGTGATGAGACGAAGGCCTTGGAAAACTATTACATCATTAGGTGATGTAGATACCATAGCAGAAGACAAGTTGGAGACCTTGGGTCGTTGTTATGCCCGTGCGGCCGGTAAATCTTAAATCGGTCATAACATTTGATAAGTAACTCCACTTTCTGATTATAATATGTTTCTGAAAAGTTTGTAATGAGACGAAGGCCCAGGAAAATTATTACGTCATTGGGTGATGTAGATAGCATAGCAGAAGATAACTTGGAGACCTAGGGTCGTCGTTGTGCCTGTGCGTTCGGTAAAAATCTTAAATTGGCTATAACTTTTGTTATGTAACTCCGTTTTTTCATTCTAATACTTTTCTGGAAAGCTTGTAATAATACAAAGGCTCTAGAAAATTATTACGTCACTGGGTGATGTAATTGGCATAGCGCATGACTACTCAGAGACCTGGGGACGTTGTTACACCCATGCGGCCATTAAAATCTTAAATCGGCAAGATCTTTTGCTACGTAACTTCGTTTTCTTATTATAATACATTTCTGGAAAGCTTGTAATGAGATGAAGGCCCTGAAAAATTATTACAACATCGGGTGATCTAAAGAGCATAGCAGAAGACTACTTGGAAACCTGGGGTCGTCGTTATGCCCGTGCGGTCGTTAAAATCATAAATCGGATATAACTTTTGTTACGTAACTCTGCTTTCTTATTATAATATTGTTCTGGAAAACTTATAGTAAGAAGAAAACTCTTCAAAATTTTTACATCATTGGGTGATGTAATCAGTATAGCGGAAGACTATTTCGAGACCCAGGGTCGTCATTATGCCCATGCGGTTGTTAAATTTTAAATCGGTTATAACTTTTTATACATAACTCCATTTTTTTATTATGATATGTTTCTGACAATCTTGTGTTGAGGCGAAGGCCCTAGAAAATTATTACATCATTGGGTGAGGTAGATAGTATAGTGGAAGACTACTTGGAGACCTAAGGGTCGCGATCGTTAAATTTTAAAATGGGTCATAACTTTTGCTACGTATCTCCATTTTCTTATTATGATATGTTTCCGGAAAACTTGTAATAAAATGAAGGCCTCAAAAAATTATTACATCATTGGAAGATACATATAGCATAGCATGAGACTAGTTGGAGACCCAGGGGTGTCGTTATGCCAGCGCGGTCGTTAAATTTTATATCAGACATAATGTTTTCTATGTAACTCTGTTTCTTACTATAATATATTTTTGGAAAGTTTGTCACAAGACGAAGGGCCTTGAAAATTATTCCGTCATTGGGCGATGTAGATAGCATAGCGGAAGACTACTTGGAGATCTAGAGTCGTCGTTATGCCCGCGCGGTCGTTCAATTTTAAATCGGCTATAACTTTTACTACGTAACTCTGTTTTCTTATTATAATATGTTTCCAAAAAGCTTATAATGAGACAAAGGCCTTGGATTACATCATTGGATCATACAAACAGCATAGCATAAGAGTGCTTGGTAAGCCAGGGAGTCGTTATGCCCGCGTGGTCGTTAAATCTTAAATCGGCTATAACTTTTGCTACGTAACTCCGTTTTCTTATTATGATATGTTTTCAAATTGCTTGTAATGAAACAAAGGGCCTGGGAAATTGTTAAATCATTGGGTGATGTAGATAGCATGGCGGAAGACTAACTTGGAGACCTAGGGTCATCGTTATGCCCACATGGTCAGTAAATCTTACATCGGCCCTAACTTTTGATACGTAACTCCGTTTTATTTTTATAACATGTTTCTGGAAAGCTTGTAAGGAGACGAAGGCCCTGGAAGATTATTACATCATTGGGTGAGGTAGATAGCAAAGCGTAAGACTACTGGGAGACCTAAGGTTGTCGTTATGCCCGTGCAGTCGGTAAATCTTAAATCAGCCCTAACTTTTGGTACATAACTCCGTTTTATTATTATAATATGTTTCTGGAAAGCTTGTAAGGAGACGAAGGCCCTGGAAAATTATTAAATCATTAGGTGATGCTGATAGCATAGCGGAGGACTACTTGGATACCTAGGGTCGTCGTTATGCCCGCGCAGTCGTTGAATCTTAAATCGGCTATAACTTTTGCTACATAACTCTGTGTTCTTATTATAACATGTTTTTGGAAAGCTTGAAGTGAGATGAAGGCTTAGGAAAATTATTACATCTTTGGGTCATACAGATAGCATAGCGTTAGACTACTTGTTTACCCAGTGGCGTTGTTATGCTTGCGCGGTCGTTAAATCTTAAATAGGCCATAACTTTTGCTATGTAACTGCGTTTTCTTGTTATGATATGTTTCTGGTGAGCTTGTAACGAGATGAAGGCCCTAGGAAATTGTTAAACCATTGGGCGATGTACATAGCGTAGTGGAAGACTACTTGGAGACCTAGGATCATCGTTATGCCCACATCGTCGATAAATCTTAAATTGGCCCTAACTTTTGACATGTAACTTCGTTTTATTATTTTAATACATTTCTGGAAAGCTTGTAATGAGACGAAGGACCTGGAAAATTATTATATCATTGGGTGATGTAGATAGCATAGCAGAAGACAACATGGAGACCTAGGGTCGTCGTTTTACCTGTGTGGCCAGTAAATCTTAAATCGGCCATAACTTTTGATACGTAACTCCGTTTTGTTATTATAATATTTTTTTCTAGAAAGCAGGTAAATAGAAAAAGGCTCTGGAAAATTATTACGTCATTGGATGATGTAAATAGCATAGCAGAACACTACTCTGAGACCTAGGGTCGCGACTAATCATTCTTCCCTAAGCTGTCAGTGTCCGAACAAAGCGAGCAAGAGATAGGGGAATCGTCGCTCATAGATGTGAATTAAGAAAGTTTTTTTAACTAATTCATTAGCCCGTGCGATTCGTACCTCTTAAATCGGCCATAACTTTGGATATGTAACTCCGTTTTCTTATTACAATATGTTTCTGGAAATCTTGAAATGAGATGACGGCGTTGGAAAATTATTACATCATTGGGTGATGTAGATAGGATAGCGGAAAACTACTTGGAGTCCTAGGGTCATCGTTATGCCCGTGTGGTCGTTAAATCTTAAATCGGCCCAAACTTTTGATACAAAACTTCGTTTCATTATTATTGTTTGTTTCTTGAATGTTTGTAGTGGGACGAAGGCCCTGGAAAATTATTCCACCATTGTGTGACGTAGACAGCATAGCTGAAGATAACTTGGAGACCTAGGGTCGTCGTTATGCTCACGTGGTCGGTAAATCTTAAATCGGCCATAACTTTTGATCTGTAACTCCGTTTTATTATTATAATATTTTTCCGGAAAGCTTGTAACAAGTCAAAGGCTCTGGAAAATTATTACTTCATGGCGTGATGTAAATAGCATAGCGGAAGACTATTTGGAGGCCTGGGGTCGTTATTAGGCCCGCGTGACCGTTAAAAAATCTTAAATCGGCCAAAACTTTTGCTACATAACTCCGTTTTCTTATTATAATAAGTTTCTGGAAAGCTTGTAATGAGACGAAGGCCCTGGAAAGTTATGACATCAAGGGGTGATCTAAACAGCATAGC
>QLOD02152943.1:0-14774 GCA_003260245.2 Sideroxylon spinosum
AATTGTGAAAATTTAATTCAATGTTTGTTATCATCAAAATCAATTATAAAACTAAGTTTATGAACCTTGGGTCAACAGATCTATTGGAACGGTTTTTATGTCAAAATTTATTCAAAGTCACTGAAAAACTTTTGGGCTTTATAGAAAAGTTTTTGGGTTTGTGGAATAATATTGGGGTTTGTAAAAATTTATAGGATATGTAGATACATTTAATTTATAAAAATTTTACGAAGTACAAGAAGTGTAAAATTTGTTAGAAAATTTTAGAAGTTTTCAGATATTTTAGAAGTTCTAAATGTATTTCAAAGTTTTTAGTGCACCTAATGCACCCATTTATGCTTAATTTTTGATTAGAAAAAGCTTAGTTAGCTACGTTATAAATACTTGTACCGTGAGACTTTTTGCTAATTGTTAAAGGATAGGGTTTTGTGTTGTGGGCCATTCGAAAAAAGTTGGGTTTGAGGTTGGTATGGTAGGGCAGAGTGGGAGGTTGCAGTAGAAAGAAACTACTGCTCTAGCAGTAAGGCAAAAACGACCCGTTTTGCCAAAAACGACGTTGTTTTAATTAACCTAATAAAACAAATGGCTCATGCACAAACGGTGTCATTTTAAGATTAATGAAAATTATGATGTATCATGGATTTTGACTGAAAAGCCCTGTCAATGCGTCATTAATTCTACTTTTCATTGTCAGAGCCTGGCTCATGCATAAATGGTGTTCGAACAGCGAAGGTTAAAGAGTAGATGAGAAGGCACCGGAAAGTGCAACACCTTTAGAAAAGCCGATGGCGATGCCCTCGACAGTCAAGGTTAAGGAGAAGAAGCAAGATGTATAAACTGGAGAGTTTATGATGTGATGGGGTTAGAAGAGCTGATGACCATGGGGAAAGAAAAGACGAATGTTTGGGAGAAGTTGATGAATGCATGGGTTCTGTATTTAGGCAAAGCAGAACAAGTTCCATTAATTTATGGAAAACAAAGTCTGATTTCTTACCAAGTATTCCATTAATTTTAAATTGCATGTGATATTATTCTTGTTGTGGGGTTTTTCTATTTTTTTCTATCAATTAATTTATACTCAGAAGTGTACCTAGTGAACCTGATGACTTTTGAGTGTTTCCATTATTTGATTTCTATTGTCAAATTGTTTAATTGAGTGTATCTCTCATCAAAAGTTGGAATCTACAGTGGAAAACATGTTTACAGAGTATTCTTAGTTCTATTATAAAAAATGGACTTGTTTTAGAGGGGTAGTGAATTGATCTTGTATATAAAGTCTCATGTTTGAAATGGTATAAAAAGGTCTACTCTAAATCTAAATGAGTAAAGTGCTAGTGTATATTGTATGCATTTACTCAAAAGAACTTCTGTTAGTTGCATTAATATACAATGCTTCTTGTGTTAACTCTTAAATGGTGAAGACATGCCCTTCAATTGATAGTGCATATAATCTTTATGCTGCTATAATAGTGCATTTCATATGAATTGCTTCTATTTTTGGGTTACATTGAATTTTTCAAAATCAGAGTTCACTATCAGGGCCCCAATTACTATAATACAATGTTGTACAAAGTTTAACTAGCTATACAAAAAGGCCATAATGTTTTCATGCTATTGCTTGCTCCCAAATATATATATATATATATTTAAATAAAGCCTCCTTAGCCGGAGGGGGGTTTGGCAGGGACCCCTACAAGTTTATTAACAATTAAAAACATGGGTACATAATGGAGGGGGACCTAAACCTTACCTCCAGGAAAAGCAAAGGAAAGTAATAACAAAAGTACCTAGAGTAGCGGTGACTCACCGCTTTACAATGATACTGTAATTTACTAAAATATGTAATAATAAAGGAAATAAAATTGTGGTGACTCACCACAGTACATAAAATAGGAGGGGGACATAAACCTGACCTCCTAATCAGAAGATAGAGAAAGAAAAAACTAGTTCCTGATCTGAGGTGTCCCATCTGCATCAAGAGTTAGAATGCCATAAATAACTCAGGGGAGATCTTTCTGTATATAAATCGTCTGATCCTGCTGATAAGTACATGCCCAATTGGCCATAAAGTCTGTTACCTGATTTGCTTCCCGGTAAACATGATGAACTTGAATAGATGTAGAAGTGCATAAGAGGCGAATCTGAGCTAATAGATAAGCATACTCCCAATTGCAAGAGCCAATAGAAGTAACCTAGGATATCACGGTAGCAGAATCAGACTTAACAATCAAAGAAGAAAAGCCAAAAAAGGTGGCCAGTTCCAATCCAATCTTTTGTGCTAATAAATTCGCATAGATGATTGGCTGATGATCTAGAAAGCGTCAAAAGGCATAAACAACTTTGCCAAGGGAGTCCCTGACATTGCCTCTTGCTGCAGTTGCTTGCTCCCAAATATTGATGGTAAGGATTTTTTATTTAGATAATAAGTGTGTTTCAAGACTTACATGTTGAAGACCCATTTATATTGGTATCGTTATGTCAAATCATGCATTCTGCACAATCCAGTGTTTTTATTTGGTTTGCTTGAGGTTCATCTTCTTAAGCAAAGATTCAATGTTTGATGAATATATTCAAGGATAATAATTAGACAAAGTTCTATACTTCACGTCATCAACTCTCATAGGAAGACAAGAAGAATAAAAATTTCTGGCTACTCAGTTCAACTTCTACTGAATACCAACTAACATTATTATAACCACTAGCACATTCTACCAAGATAGTCCAACAAACTTCAAAGAAAGAAAACAACAAGCATCAAATCTCCCTTGCAAAACAAAAGGTGATGCTTCATTAATTCCTAAATCTTTCAGAACGTGTAATTTGGTAACATATTGTCCCAATTACTGAACTTATCAAACATCGAAAATATCTGAAGTTCTTACCCCAGTGAAAAAGGTCACCTTACTCAAGTTAATGTTCCATGAATTTTGCAAATTCCAACTCAAAATAGCCAAATCTACCTAAAAGGCTAAATCATAAGTACAAGTAAGAGTGAACTAAGTTGCGTGCTTTTTTCTACCTAGATGTTCCTAACTTCAACATAATGTAAATTCCCAAATTCCCCCCCAAAGAAAATATGAAATGTTCAATCCTTACGCACCTTTAAATGTACTTCTTTTAAGGTACAAAAAAGCCCTTTGTGGAAAAATAAAAAAATAAAAGTAAAACAAACAAAATAAATAAACAAAGCATAAAATAAAAACATAAATGACAAAACCACCATTGTAGTTTGACCTACAACTTGTTCTAAATAACAGTATCTTCTATGGAAGTTTCATTTATAGTCATTTTCATGCGTCTAAATCAAATGCTCGCGTGTCTTAATAGCACAAAATCTTATTCAGGGGGACTTGCAATGGTACAATAGAGTTTACTTCAATATTTGCTCCAAGTACATGAAACACTACTTGAACATTTAAATGGCATAATCCAATTGACAAGTAGTAGATATCCCACTAACATACATATAGATTTGCAAAATCTTTGAAATTTGGATTAAGTGTTGGTCGTGACATTACATCAATTAGTGATATATACTGCAATTTTATGTGCAATGTCGATGGAACAAAAATTTGAGTGCTAGCTCCCTTAGGCACATCAAATTATTTTACACTTCAATAATTAGCAAGCAAAATGAGGCATTGTCCAAAAAGAAAAATAGAGCAGTGGTTGTAGTCGGGGGTAACTGTAGCGGCGACAGTCAAGCTAAAAATGAATTTTTGATTAATAATTCATTACATTATTTTATTTTTGCTTTCTCTATTAAATGTAAATCACCTTTTCGATGTTTCTTTGTAGGATGAATCAAGTATAATAAAATCCTCACACGAGATCATGCTAGTTTTGGTAAGAATATAGTAAATTATTTCTTATTAGTTGTTTATGTTGCATTGCTGTCATTATGTGTGTGCCTAGTCCTTATTTATGATTTTCTTTGTAAAATTTTCTTTATTGTTGGAAAGCATTGAAAGCATAACCAAATCATAAGACCCAATCGCTAGAAGTCACTTCAAAAGTTGTAATTGAGCTTGAAGTCACTTCAGAAAATGATATGGAAACTTTGAAACAACAACTCAAGGAAACAGTTCAGCAAAAATTATCCGTCAAGGATTGGGTGAGGCATCTTGATGGAGCCCTCAAGGAATATGTCAAGCAGCTAAGAGAAACAAGAGAAGATCAAGAACAAAAGATCTGTGAAGGCTAACCAAGTAAAGGTGGAGGCTAGCCAAGCCAAGATAAAGTCAAGTTTTCATTTTTTTTTATTGTAATTGTTTTTCTTGTTTTACTATTAGTGAAATGAAATTGTATATTTGGTAATTTATTAGATGGGGTGATTCCTATTTATAATAGCCAGTGTTTTAGATGAGATGAAACTATGTAATGACAATATATGAAATGAAATTTTGAGGTTATAAGTGAAAGGAATAATAAGTTTCCTGAGATTGAGTTTGCTACTAGTGAATGGTTGTGGTTTGATGATTTTACTACTAGTGAATAGCTGCTCATGCCTTTGAGCATTAGGAATGATTTTGTGTTTATTTTTTTTTTAATTTTGGCATTGTTCTAACTATCTATTATTGTGTCTAATTTCCTAGTAGTAAGTAGGAAAATAAATATTTTAAGATTATACTCCTAATATAAATAAACATTTTAAGATTATACTCCTAATATATATATATATATGGCATTATTTTAGCTGTCTACTTTTATACCTTATTTTCTAGTAGCACAAAGGGAAGCAAATATTTTTAAGGTTACAATCCTAATAATACATGTTTTTTTTTTCCTTGCATTTGAGATTGTTGCTGTTAAAGTGCAATTATAGAACATTCATTGTTTTTTTTTTTTTAAAGAAAGTAAAATAAAATATTATTAGTTATAGACGTGTGTGTACAACTTATATAGGGGCATACTCCTGGAAGCAAAAGAACATGTGAAGCATAAACACATGACACTACACAAATAATTAAAACTAAAGAAGCAAAAATACACATAACACCAATAAATAGGTAGGGCCAAAAAAAATAAAAATTGCAGTCTAAGCTAAACCAACACCAAAACCAACAAAGAACAAACGCCCATTTTTATGCATCAGAATTTATGCCCATTTACAGCATCAATAACATCTAAAGGAATCCTTAGTACACGAAAGACAAAAGACAGCATCACATGTTATGAGGAGTCCTTGAGTTAGAAATCCCAACATTTCCTGGTGCACAAAAGACAGCATCACAAGAGGAAGATCTCTTTTGGGCATAACAAAGTGAATGAATTTCCATCACATTTTGCACTAAAACATAAGCTGAATTAATACAAACATAGAAAACCATTGCACCAGATGAAGATAAAACAAAATATAACAAAAAAATTATAATAAATAAAATAAAAATAATGCAAATAAGAGAATATAATAAAATAGAAAATCTAATACATACTCACATCTTCTAATATGTAAGAAAGGCCAAAAGAAATAAGCTGACGATTTAATTAGTTAGCAGCTAATTGATTGCTAGAGTGTTAAACGAATGTCGTCTTCGTTACCATAATCAAATTGCTCTCCAATGACCTTTAAAATCAGAAAATTAAGTTATTGATTTTGGTTTGTAATGATTCATTAAACAAAAATTGGACCATTTATACTTGTGAAGATGTTTGAGATGTCTTTCGTTTTCTCACTCGTTCCAAGTATGATTCGATATGCCGTTTCCCAACATCCTTAGGGTTGCCATTTTTCTTTAATCTCATCACGCCAACATATATTAGCTCATATGAAATAGGTGAATTTGAACTATTACCATCATCTGACACCAAGTCAAACTTATCAATGATGTAGTGAGCCTCTCTTATGTGGGATCGAATGCTCCAAAACACCTCATCATTCCTAAATGCATGTACTTATCTGGAATTTTTCCAATTTAGAGGAATCGAAAACCCTCAAATTATGTAAGCAAAAATGACCATGCATCTTATACAAGCAGCAAGAACATGCAATGCTCATAGAAGATGGATCAAAATGTATATTGTAGGCCTTGTTTCTTTCATGCGCAGTTTGAACGTACGAATCCTCAATCTGATCATTCTTATCTACTGAAATAGTAAACTCAAGGAGAAATTGTTCAATGAAAAGTTTGCAAAAATTAAGAGCATACAATTCTACGACATGCCTCAAACTGTTAGAAGTAGTAACTGCTAGGTAAGGAGTTTTTTGTCGAGACTTACAATCACTCAATAATTCTATTTCTTGAACGTCCGTTAGGAATATCTTAAACTCAATAAAATTTATTTTTCATTCGCAGCCTATTTCTTAAATGTTGTTTCACCATCGTATTTACACTTTCACTCAAGTATGTGTTGCGTGCCCTAGTAATAAATGTGTCCTTCATGTAGGCAATGCAGCATTGAGTTTTCTTTTTCATAAAGTGATTGAAGCCATTTATTTATGATAAGGCCAAATTATTCTACCATTTTGTTCCACTTTTGTTCAAACTCATCAATATCAAAATACTCATACATGCACTTAGAAAATTCCCATATGAAGAATTTTTTTTTTTTTAGCCCCAGGAATACCACTCAAGTTCTTCATCGCATTTTGTAGAATGTGCTAAATAAGAAGTCCATGATGCACCATGGGCATAACCAGTGTGAAACACCATAAGTAGTGTCAAAGTCTATGCAAGTAACGTCAAACATGACCACATCACCGAAGTATTGGTACCATCTTCACATCTGCCTAAAAAATATTAATGATTTGTCCATCACGATCTAATTGAAAATTGTGAAAGAATGATGGACTTATCTTGGATTGTTCCTGAAAGTACTTCAAGATTGTTGTCGCCTCTCCTAAATCCAAATATTTTGCTCGCTTAGTATGTAAATGTGACTTCACATCCTCCCTAGTGAGGCCAAAATTTTCAAATCCCCCATCTTCTATGCTCATATACTTATGCATTGTCTTAGGCCCAAGTCTGCACATACTGTAATTGAAATAGACCGTTCTTGGGCCAAACTAATGGCCCGAAATGTTCTAAGGAGAAGAGTAGGTTCTTTACTCTTTAGCATATCATTATGTTCTCCAACAAAGGATTTCAAATGATAATTCCCTTTATTATTTAAGGAAATTCCCATTTTGATATCACAACCACATCTAGTATCCAAACAACGCTTGAATGAATGTAACATGGATCTTCTGGCTCTATCCTTTCCCGAGAGCATACAAACTTCATAAATGTTATGACTCTATCACTTTTCCTCTTGTTTGGGAATTTTATTTAGTTGTCAAATCCATTTGTCATGTGCATATTTTCTCCAAAATGCAAGGCTTGCGTCTAACATATTGAACTCCATTATGAGAAATAGTGTAAAAACAATAGGTGCTTCATCATTCCCTATTGATGTTGAAGTATTTTCATAAAAATCCTTCCCTGTTGGTAGTGAAGCATTTTCACATCAATCCCCCCCTTGGTGTTGAAACATTTTCACATAAATCCTTCCCCAGTGACGTTGAAGTCATTTAAAATCATCAATGTAAAAATCATCCCAACCAGTAGCATTCATTGTATAATAAAATTAAACCAATATGACTACAAATCACAATTTTCCATACATGAAAAATCCAAAAATGAAGTCACCAAATGGAAATGCTACATTGCCTATTACATCTACAGTTGCAAAATTTTTCCGTTATTATATATTAGGAAATTTTTTAGAATTTTTCATTCTATACATGAAAATTGCATTTTTTCAATTTATACATGACGTTTTGCAATTGCATAAATTTTTTCAAGATAAATACAATGTATTAAATAAAAAGAAATGTACAAAGGAAAGGGTGATACCCTTGAATCTTTTATTTGAATACACTACTACATATTTGTATATTCAACAAAATTCAAGGTGTTCGAATGTGGGAAGCAACATCCGGATCTTGGCAAAACAGTCACAGTAGATTGCAGCACATTTAGATACAAGATGACCTATCTGAATACCGCTATTAGATTATATATAGTAACTAAGAGCAATAATTAAATTTTAGGAAAACTAGTCCATAACTTTATTTTTTAAAACAAAAAAAATTATGTGTACTAATGGTAGTGTTTTCTTTAATGAAGTCCATTATTTTTAAAATTTCAAAGGGGCCAGAACTATAACTAAAATATTTTTAGTCAACACTTTACTTAGAGGAGCCATGGCCCTAGCCCATCTTTAACTTCGTCCCTAAAACTTATAGGTTACTTGGTAAAGAATCCACGTTAGACGGGAGATAAGGAAAATAAAATTGTTATACAATAAAAATAAAATAAAAATTATATAGAAAAAAAAAAGTGAACCCATGATCATATATAAAAGAGAAATCTATAAGCCTACTAACTAGTTTAATATTTCTTTATTAAATTGAAATCGGTAAACAAAGTCTAAAAGGCACTCTCTCTAGGATAAAATCCAAACAAAACCCAAAGGCCACTCTATGTAAAATCGAGCACCTAATATTGGCATTAGCTAATCTAGACACACAAGAAATCCACTTCAAAAATAAAGCAATATTATCAACTGGTGTTAACTTTGTGTTGGAGAGAAAGTACTTCCAAATGTTTATGTGAAAGACGATCAAGTACAAGAAAGGAACAAGAAAATAATATCCAAATGCATGAGGTTTTTATATCCTTAGACTGAGCACTAATTTTTTTTCTGGTCGACAAAGAAGAACGTGGAGGCAAGCACTGGTTTTTCTGTTCAAGGAAGAAGAACACGCCTGAGCTTCACGAATTGGTGGAAAGAAGATGGCGCAGACAGGTGTGAAATTTTTAAAAACCTAAATGTGCATGTGCATTTTGGGCATGCAAAGTATTTATAGTTAAACCCTTTCAATATAATTGGAACAACCTCGTTTTAGACAAAATGGGGTCGTTTTTATCTTACTGCTACGGTAGTAATTTTCTCCTATTGCAACCCCCGGCTCTAACAGTGGAGACTACTATTCTAGGACTACTATTCTTTATAGCTGGAGGATAAATAACAATAAAGAATTATTTTTTTATAATTAATAGTTAAAATTTTTTAAATTCTCGTAACTGATTTCTTTTGTTGTTGTTGTTATTATTATTATTAAAACTTACTATTACTCATATTTTTAGGGATTTGAAATGTTACGTTATACTCATAACTTACCATTAGAAACATTAAATTAAAATTTAATTGTTCAAATACATTCAAGTTTTCTTTTAATTAAAATAATATTAATACATCAAAACCATTAGATTAAAATTTAAGAGTCGTAAATCAGTGTCACAAAATTGGCATGACATTATTACAAGAGCCTCTCATTTTTTCTATTTTTAATGAGTCATTCTATCTCTTTTAACAATGGCAGAAAGAGGCCACCCACAACATTCCTGCATGTGAAAGAAATAACGAATAATAAACAACAAACTAAGGGCTCGATTGGATGGTGTTAAAATTTTATGGGGATAAGTTTTAGAGGAGGTATAAGATAAGAAGAAGTATTATTTTTAAATGGTTGACCCACATTGATGTGATGCTTATGGAAGGGGATAACTTTTGACTTGGTTTGGATGTTTTATAAATAAGAGGGGTGAATGATAGAAAACGTAGTCAAATGACTCTTTTGCCCTTGTGATGTTCCAAACTTTGTTATCCATTAAATTAAATATAAAATTACAAAACCAACTCTATTTAATTATTTTGGGACAATTTGAAGTTGTATTATTTATTTCATTGAAATTTAATTTTTTATAAATTTATTTAAAAAACTTTTTTTTAAATATGTACTTTTGAATGGTTGGGTATTATCCAATTTTTTTAATTATATTTATTTTGACTTGTTGGCTTATCTATTATTTTTTTACTAGTATTATATTTATTTTGATCAAATTAACAATACTGTTAACGAGGGCTAAAAAATGTCAAAAACAAGGGACTTAAAAGGGGATATTTTTGGCTGGCCCTGGGGGTGCTCAAAAATTATCCCCCAATCGGGAAAAGTTAAAGGGGGAGGGAAACCTAAGAAGGGGAAAGAGGGGGTCAAAGTTTATCATCCAAGTAATGGCTTAAGTGTGGGAGCCACACTTATGAGGGGATAAAAGTTTTGGAGGGGATATAATCCCTCACCCAATTGGCCCTTAAAAGCTATACCCATCAGCAATCTTTTAATAATGGATGGTTTGGCTAATCAATTTTTATCAGAAATAAATTTATTTTTATTAATTTTTTAGCTCTATTTGTTAAGTACAAATTTAATTTTTGCAAATTTTATTAATTTTTATCAAATTTTTTTTATTTTTACCAAGTTTCTCTATTTTTTTAATTTTTACTAATTGTTTTTATTTAATTCTAATATTTTGTAAATTTTTACCAAATACCTAACTAACTGCTAAATGTCATGTCACTCATAACTGCAAAATTTTCATTTTGAAAGTGCCAAACAATCCCTAAGTAGTTATTTTTCTAATCGATTTTAAATGAGAATCCTACAATCTCATGCATTGATTCTTCATTTTGTATTAAAATAAAATAATATCTTTTTTTTTATCGGTATCTCTTTTCAGTACTTTAAGAGCCACAGAGTTCAAACTTGTATTTCATTTAATAAATCAACAAAACTTAATAAAATAAATTTTACTATACCAATTACAACTAAAATCTCTTAAACAATATCAGTAACAATGAGAATGGTGGATTGTTAAATCAAAATTTAATGAGTTAAACACATTTATTAGGTTTTTAAATTAAAAAATGTTAATCTATATAATAAATTTGATCAGCTAATGTGACTTTTATATACGTGTCACCCGGAGAGAGAGAGAGGGGGAGTGAGTCGGCTGGGGGAGTAGGTTCCACGTGCCTTTAGGCACGGGACACCACTAATCATATTGATTGTACTACAAAAAGTACAATCATGAGCTTTATTTTGAAGATTTTTATGTGAATTCATACAATAAATGAATGGAAATGCGAGTTGTCTTGCATTAATGAAGGTTTGGTGTGATTTACAGGTATTTGAACAAAACATGATAGAAATTAGACCAGAAAGATCAACTCAACAAAGTGGTTCGAACACATGTTTGAACTATAGCTTGTTCAAACACTGGTTCTAATAACAGAAGGTGTAGAAGATGGAAGAACAACGAAAAATTCTAAGTATGGAAAGTTGGTTCGAACCATGACTTGTTCGAACTTTTGTTCTAACCATAGAAGGCATACCAAAGCTCAGATGCTGAAAATTTTCTAAGTGTCAGAAAGTCATTCGAACAAACGTTCGAACCAACTTATATTTTCGGGAATTTTTGTAAATCAGTTATGTTTTGATAGGGCAATTGAGTATTTTTGTTTTATATTATAAATAGACAAGAGCAGGATCATTTGAGAGAGTTTTTCGTGACATTAGATAGTTAGATAGTAGAGTGGGTTAGATTAGAGAGGTTTTGAAGGGTTTCTTCAAATTCTCACTTAGGATTTCAATTTCTTTTGTAATCTCTATTTTTCTTTGTAATTCTATGCAACTAGAATAGATTAAGGCAAAAGGGGCTATTGGATCCTTGAAGATTTTCTTGTATTGGAATCAATTGAGGTACAATTTGCAATTTACTTCTAGCATTTACATATTTGGATGTTGATTGGTTGAACTTCTTTCGATTCCTCTTTTGTATAAGATTTTCACTTTGCCTTTTCATGCTATGATCTATGTTTAGTACTCATGTTGAAATAGTATACACACTAAGTGTTTGAAAGAATGTCTCAACGGGTGATTTACATAGAAACCTCTCATGTTCACATGCTTTTTTAGACTTTGTATGCACGCCAAGTGTTTGTATATATAGTGCTTGTGTTGAGTGTGATTACATGTTAGGCCTTTACTAGAATACTTACATTCCTAGATCAATTATGCATGTTATGTATATTTGATGCTATGTTTCCCTATGCATTCTAGCAATTGGACTTAATTTCTTCAAATCAACCCACTTCTTAATGGTTATACCTAGATGCATATAGGTAGAACATGTTGGCCCTCAAATTGGTCCATTGCATATTAATTGGATAGTTCAGCCTTGGTCCCTAGCCATTTAAATTTCATAGTTTTAATTCATATTTATTCATTTTGTGTTGGGTTTAATTGTTACCTCCTAAGTGTTTGATGAAATGCCTAGGTAGGTTCTATTTTCAAAATTCAAATCAATTTTCTATAATTTTTATTGTGTGACACATACCAAGTAATAGAAAAAGAATTGTGAGTAACAAAGTCTCTCCCTGTGGGTACGACTGGTACTTTACCGTTAGAAATTTAAATTACTACATCGGACCACCTTGCACTTGGGGTGTAAATCCACATTATGGAATGACAAGCACATATAATAATATAACTCATGATTTAATATTTACATGCTTTTAACAGTTGGATTGATTCAAGGGTCAAGATTATTATTTTTTTCTCAATTTTAATTGTCTTTTCAGTCACTTCACATAAAAACATAATCATTCACTCTTCTAAATTTTTTTAATACTTATATATATATATATAAGGTTTTAAATTAATATTTTAAAAAATATGATAATATTTATAATGAATAATAAAATTTTATACATTTATTAAACAATATATATCTATTAGACAAAATCAACTAATTTTTTTATTTTAAAAATGTTATTTTTAAACTTTAATTTTCTTTAAAATTTTATTAGAAAATAAACACTTCAATTAAAATTTTAAATTTATCTCTTTAATACTTAAATTTTAAATATATATGTTTTTATAAATTTTGTGTCATTTATATAATAAGAAAATTTAAAGTTTTAAATTTGGGATCGATTTTCAACCGTTGATTTGTTCAATGGTCAATATTATATTTATTTCTTTCCATTTTAATTGTTTTTCATATCATTTCATATAAAAATATACTCTCTCACTCTTTTACTATCTTGTTGACTACGTTTTATATAAAAAATTTTAAATTAATATTTTAAAAAATATGAAATTTTTTTATACATTTATTAAATACTGTATGGATATCTTAATCTATTTTGGTTAATATTTTTTATTTTTACAAATTTTTACGTAAATTTACTTGATAAGTTTAAAATTAAATTATTTATACGTCAAATTAGATTTCTATACCTTTAAATACAAACAATTACTTCCATATTTATACGGTCAAATTATAACTCATCAACAGTCGTATTTCAATGTCATGAGATATCAGCTCTGGATCCATCATTATCCAGCTGCTTGGATAACCCACTCATTCGTTTCGGTAACCAATACATAAATCAATAAAAGAGTGTTTAGTTGGTGTAAACTAATCAAAAAAAAATTATTAATTTTTATATTTTCTTTTAAATAGGCCATTACACATCACTTTTATATTTTTTTATATTCTTTTTTCTTTTTGTCAAGTTTAACAAACCAAATACTCCAAAGTAGGAATAGAAAAAGAAAATTAAAGAGAGAGGCTGGCGAAGAGTTTGTGTGTTTTCATCCATGTGATGTGAGGTGACCTATGAGCAGCCAAATAAGGAGAGGGTGAGAGAGACAGAAGTACTCTCACTGTGGGTGATATAAAAGCTATCACTCACTGGTCAAAAGAGTTTCAGAAATAGGTGTGGTAGAGATAAAGAGAGGGAATGGGACTTATTACCTCCTTGAGATGACAAAAGGGACTTTTTTTTGTTCTACGGAGGTATTCTTCACATTTTGCCGGAATACTGTTAATTTTGAAATATTTGGCAAAGTACTGTTAGTGAGCAAAATATCGCGTTTCTTTGCCAGCTCACCTCTCTTTCTCTATTTTCTGGTTTTTTACGCTTAACCCATATCCAGCCCATCTTCTCCTCTTCTTCTTCTTCATTTCTACAGGATGTCCTTCTCATTCTTCTTCTTCATTTTTGGCCACAGGTCTTCCCTCTTCTTCTTCGTTTCAAGCCGCAGTACTGGGGTAAGCTCTCGAAATCTCCCTTCCAACTCACCCACTCGCCGGTAAAGCTCACCGATTGGACTGTTCTTTACCAGCTCTCATTTCCTTCTCCATTTTTCGGTTTTTATGCTTGGACCCCATACAACCATTATTATTCTTCTTCTTCTTCTTTATTTCAAACTGCAGGCCCTTTTCTTCTTCTTCATTTCACGTCGCAGGTCCTTCTTCTTTATTTTGGTATATGAGATTTTGTGGTACTATTTTGAAATATATGAGAAAGAGTACTAGTACTGTTTCAAAATAGTACCACAAAGACCTCATATATCAAAACAAACAAATATAGTATCGGTACTATTTTGGTATACGAGGTTTTTGTGGTACTGTTTTTATATATGAGGTCTTTGTCTGTTTTGGTACATGAGAAAGAGTACCGGTATTGTTTATACCAAAACAGTATCGGTACTCTTTTGGTATATGAGGTGTTTGTGGTACTGTTTTGAAAGAGTACCGGTATTGTTTTTGTGGTACTGTTTGGAAAGAGTACCGGTATTGTTTTACCGGTACTCTTTCGATATATGAGGTTTTTGTGGTACTGTTTTCAAATATATAAGAAAGAGTACCGGTACTGTTTTGAAAGAGTATCGGCACTGTTTTATCAGTACTGTTTCGGTATATGAGATTTTTGGGGTACTGTTTTCAAATATATAAGAAAGAGTACCGATACTATTTTGAAAGAGTATCGGTACTGTTTTATCGGTACTGTTTCAAACAGTACCGGTACTGTTTCGGTATATGAGATTTTTGTGGTACTGTTTTCAAATATATAAGAAAGAGTACCGGTACTGTTTTATC
>QLOD02152951.1:3809-14773 GCA_003260245.2 Sideroxylon spinosum
TTTATCCTTTTAAGTATTCTGATGATTTTGACCAATGCAAATTGGTGGTTCTATTTTACAGACATGGAGGAGTTAAAAAATATTAGAGCATGTCAATATGATTTCTTCACTGGTTACTGTAATAGTTTTGGTCGTCAATATGATTTGTTCACTGGTTACTGTAATAGTTTTGGTCTATCCTTAGGCTGGTTGATTGAGCTTTAGCCCTAACATATGTTTTGGAATTTTGACTCTAAGACCACCGTGAGGAGTGTCCAGGGGTTAAAGTGCACTCATTTAACCACAAAGGGGCATTAGGGCCCATATTAGGCATATGGTTTGACTGTTGGGTCTTCCTTCTTTCATTGGACTATAGTTAGGGGCTACCACTATCACCTGCCCCTCCTACGTTATTTTAGGATCAAGACAATCAATAACAACACGTCTTTAAGACGTGATTAGAATTGTAAATCAAAATTTGATAGTGTTGTACTGTAAAAGTCATCTTTGTGCCTATTGCTTGGTTGGGAGGCCCTCAGTTCATCGATTGGTAGTGATCAGCTGGTGATCTATGAGGTACCAGCTACACTTTATGCTCCCCAACCCATCTTCTTCCTTCACGTGCAATTGATTGTCTGCTTTTCCCAAATTATTGCAGTGCAGCTTCAACACCATGCTCGACATCGACTCCCTACATTTCAGCTGATCTTTGTGCATGTTATTGAATCCCTCGTCTTTGTACCAGTAAGTTTATTTTGTATCTTTTGGTATTATACGTAAACACTTGATGTTGAAAGATATAGAAACTGAAAACATATTTATTCTCCTGTCACACATCTTATGTTCTCGCTCTCATTTTCTCTTTGGGCTCCTTATAATTAGGAATGTTAGAATGACACGAGCCCCTATAACCACCCTAGCCACCGGGCCTAAAGTCTGCTTCAGCCCAAAGCCACCTCACCTCGGGCCAAGCCCATGCTTAGGTATCAAGGCCCACTACTTGGCCCAGCCTGGCTCAACAAATAGCCCGAAAAGTCAACCTGCCCCCTGTTCAGCTTGTCTGGGCTGGGAGATTGGGCCTTGGGTTTTAAGCATAGATTGGACAAACCTCAGCTCAAGACTGAATGAGACTGTTTTAACATGCCTACTGTAATTATACTCGGCTAAACTAATTGTAGTATTTTTTTTCCTCTGCAGATCATGATTGGTATCCTATTCTTTTTGTTTGAGTTTTATGATGACCAGCTATTGGCTTTCATGATCTTAATTCTCGTCTGGCTTTGTGAACTGTTTACGCTGATAAGGTCCTCTTCATTCTCCAGTAATTATTATTATTATTTATTTATTTATTTATTTTTTTTGGGGGGGGGGGTTTGGTGGGGGTGTTGGTATTGTGTGGTTGGCCCGTAGACAAATTTCTATCCATGTGTATTTTCTGGCAGCTACTGGGATGTGATGTGGCCACCCTTGCATGCCAGGTGCATCAAAATCATATCAATCTGAGGATCTTATTGTCACTGATATTGATAATTTGTGGTGGAATGAATGTGTCTCATGGGTAGAAAATTGGCAATTTTAGTTCAGGTTTAGTCACAGTGGGCCTAGATTGGATGCTACATGTCAGCATTGTTGGATGGCTTATTTTATTCAGTAAAATAATTTAAATTTTGTGAACCTTTTTCTGCACTAATTTTAGCAAAGCATAGATGTTGCTGTGTTTGAGCTGTTTGGTTAACGTAAAGATACACCTTTACCCAATTAAGATAGGGCAGATTTCAGGTATGGTAGCAAAAATTTAGCCTTATAAAACGGTTAAATGTGGTTAAGAAACAAGAATTGAATGGAAGGATCTTCATTGTCAAGACTTATCCAGATGGTACTGTTGACCATTTCAAAGTAATATCTGTTGCCAAAGTACTATTCTATCCAGTTGCCAAAGTAATATCTGTTTAACTCATTATCTCTCTTGTTGCGATCTTTCATTGGTTCCTAGACCAACTTGATATTTGTTTCCTACATTTTCATATTGACGAGGAAGTGTATATGGAGCAACCACTAGAGTTTGTTGCTCCCCGCCCCCGCGGGGGGGGGGGGAGTCTATATTAGTGTGTTGCTTGAAGAAATTTTTATATGGTGTCTTCAAGAAATTTTTATACGGTGTTTTACACAGTCACCCCGAGTATAGTTTGGCAGGTTCAGTGGTGTTTCAACACAATGTGGCTTGCAAACGATGTAGTGTGGATTATTCAAAAAAAAAATTTTTTCGCCATACAACTCGTGCTAAACTATAGTGGTTGGTCCATGTTGATATTTTGATTACTAGCCATGGTGGTAGAGGGATCTAGGAGTTGAAACAATTTCTTCAAAGCAAATTTTAGACTAAAGATTTGGGTCAGTTGAGATATCTTTCTTGGGCATTGAATTTGCTAGTATCGCCTTGGTATTGCATTAAGCGACGAAGATATGTTTTAGATTTGTTGACAGAAACAAGATTGTTAGTAGCAAAACCTATTGATTCTCCAATGGACCGTCATACTAAGCTTCACTTGATGAAGGAGAATTGCTAGATGACCCTAGTTTCTATAGAAGGTTGGCAAGCAAGCTAAATTATTTGACAGTTACTCGTCCAGGCATTTCTTTTGCTGTAAGAGTGGTGATTCAATTCATGTATTCTCCACGGATGAGTCATTGGGATGTTATTATCAGTATTTTGAAGTATCTCAAAGGTGCTCAAAGTCCTGACTTATTATATAAAGATCATGGCCATACCATAATACAAGGATACACTGATATTGATTGGGCTGGATCTCCACATAATAGAAGATCCACTACAAGATATTGTCTGTTTGTAAGAGGAAACTTGGTATCTTGGAAAAGCAGGAAGTAAATTATTGTAGTTCGATCAAGTGTAGAATTTGAATATAGAGTTATGGCGGGTTCCGGGGGGTGCATTATAGGGGTTGATGAGCGGTCATGATTCAATTGCATTTCAATGAAATTTGACTTTTCATATTCTAGGTTAATGGTGCTCTAGTTAGATTTCTTTTAACTTCTATTTTTATGTTAAAATTAATTTTAATTAAATTAAATTAGGCCCTTAGATCATTATAGAAAAATCAAGACCGTTCATCTATACACTTCAGCCCTTGCAGTGCATTTTTGCACTGCAACCCCTTGGAACCTAGTTATGGCACACGCATCGTGCGAATTGGTATGGTTGAAACATATATTTGAAGCACTTTGTGTGGAGAATGAACCCCTTATGGAGTTGATGTGTGATAATCAGACATCAATTTATATTGCCTTGAGTCTTGTATTTCACGAGAGGATAAAATATATGGAAGTAGTCTGCCACTTTGTTCGAAAGAAGCTCCTTCAAAATATGATGATAACAACTCGTGAAACCTGAAGGTCAGCTCACAGACTCATGTGCTAAAGTTTTAAGGAGCATGCCAGTTCAATATGTATGTAACAAGTTAGGAACATATGATATGTATGCTCTAGTTTCAGGGGGAGTGTTATTGGAAAATATATTCTATAAGGTAGTACAGATATTTATGATGATAATAATTGATTTGTAATTATACACATTACCTATTTTGTATAGACTTTGGGGTTATAAATACAGATACTCAAACCATTCATTAGTGTCTTATTTTCTTCAATTATCTGGACTTCTACAGTAGTGGAATCCATGGGAGTGGCTACATGTTTAGAGCTTAGCATACCTATATTAGACAATAAGTCTAAAACATACTCTCCATGAAAAAGTAATACCCTTGTGGAATCAAGCTACCCTAATATCTAAGAAATACTTTGTTGGTCCCAAATCCTTAGTGTTAATTTATTTTGAAGGAATGACTTTAAATCAGTGATACATTGTGTATCATAACTTGTGATAACGATGCCATCTACATATAAAAAGAGCTATATCCTTCCATGAGTAGGGTGACAATAAAAGACATAGTGGTCGACACCACATTGAGTCAAACCAAACTCCATTGTTACGGTTTTGAAGCTTCTAAACCATGGACGAGGAGATTGCTTCGAACCCTATAATGATTTCTTGATTTTGCAAACTAACTTAGGCTCTTATTGAGTACAAATCTTGGAAGTTGCAATGTGTAGACTTTTTGTTCATCACCATGTAGCAGCTCATTCTTGACATCAAGTTGATGAAAAATAAAATGAGAAGTTGAACAAAGGCAATCCTGGCCACATGAGAGGGGTTCTCAAAAAATCAAGTCCATAAATTTGTGTATAGTCTTTAGCAACTAAGTAGGCTTTCAACCTGTCAACAACTAACTTTCTGGAAGGAAGATTAACTGTCTCATGTATTATTTGTTTTAATGGCAGACATCTCTTATTCAATAGAAGTACGTCAACTAGAGTGTGGTAAGGCTTCATGCATAGAGTTACGAATAAATGTGTAAGATAAATAGAAAATAAGGGCATGATATGAAGGAGATAAGGTATGATGTGAGAGAAAATTAGAAATGGGGTGAGAAATACAAGTATGTTAACCTTTTCGGATAGCCATAGTTAGTGCTAAGTCATTAACAAGTTCTGTAGACTTGGGATGAGGTGTTGGAGTGACTGAGGTTGTAGGATGGCGCTTGACTACTTGATGTCTATTGTGTACTTACAAATCAAGACAAGACAAATGGTTAGAGGGAAAGGGAGGAAGAACCTTTAAGGGAAGACTCATATTAAGAAAAGACACAACCTTTGAGGAAAAGCCGGTGATGGAAGATTATTATCAAGTGAAGACACTGGTTGAGACTTGAAAAAGAATGGTGCGGGCTCAAAGAACGTGACATCGGCACATTTTATCAATCTTACTATCAAGGTGGTGAACGAAAGTCACAAATCTTGATTATGCGCGGTGAGACAAGAAAGAGGGATTGTTTGAGTAACAATATGGAATAAGGTGACTAACCCTGCAATATTGATGAACGTATTTATTAATCAAATTGCATGCCGTGAGAATAATATTAACCCAGTAGGCTTGGGCACATTTATTTTAAATAGTAAAGAGCGTGCTGTCTTAAACAAGATGCAAGTACTTTTTCTTAGCAATCACAATTTGTTGCGGAGTGTGAGAGCAAGAGTAAGAGGATTAATGATGCATTCCACAGGGGGACATAAAGTCAGTGATTGGTTTGGAAAAATATTCCTTAACATTGTCACTGCAACGAATTTTAGTAGGCACACCAAATTGAATTTGAATTTTAATGCAAAAAAATAAAAAATGAGAAATATCTTAGAACGGTCTTTCATCAAATAAAGCCAATTAGTGTGGGAGAAATCGTCCACAAAGGTAATGAAGTATCAAAAATCTAGTTTGAGGTAATGAAGTATCAAAAATCTAGTTTGGAAATGACATGATTTGGACCTTACACATTTAAATGGACTAAATGGAAAGGATTCAAAGTTTTATTTCTTAGCTTTAGGATAAATGAAATCACGGTGATGCTTCTCTAATTGACATGATAGAAATTTACTCAATTTGTGAACCAAAAATGTTAACCTAGTAAGAGATGGATAACTGAGGCACCAATAGAATTTTAATGGAGAGGAAAATGTTGAACCTACTGTAGATGGTGGTAAGGATGGTGAGTTAAGGGTAGTAGATTCATTTAGCTTCACGTCCTCTGCCAATTCCTCCCCTCCCCCCTCCCAACGGGCCTTCCCCTTCATATTTTGGATAATGACATATTCAAACAAAAATGTTACAAAATAGTTTAATTCCTTAGTGAGCTTACTGATGGACATGAGCTTGTATGAGTAAGAAAGTACATATAGAACAGATGATGGAGGTAGTAAAGGGATGGGTAAGTTGTACCAATGAAGTCGACTAGATTAGTGGAGCCATTAGTTATAATAACACGTGGAATGCGAGATGAGTGTTGAATATCACAAAACAATGTGGGTGTACTAAACATATGGCCAGAATCGTTAGAGTCAATAATCTAAAGTTTAGGCGGACGAATAGATTGATAACCAATAGGATTACCTTGATGAACAAGAGTTGTTGGAAAAGATGTCTGTTGAGCTACCTGATATTGAAGAAATTTAGAATATTTTCGCCAGAAATAGTCACTAGTGCAAATGAAACAATCTCACTGCTTGGAATAATCAAGTCGCTATGACACCCCTAGAATAACATGTCCTCTACTAGAATATTAAATCTGGAATAAGATATCTTCTGATGGAATAGGACAATCTATTCCTAGAATGGTATTTCTCAATGCTTATAATTTGGATGTGCAACCAAGACACAAGAGTAAGTCGCAGACTATTCGATGAACAAAGATCAACTAGTTGTTGAGGGCATCCTACTACGAAGTCGTGATATGGTCGCTGACGACAAATAAGGTCATGGTGAAGATGCGACAACTGGAGAGAGAGTGACGCCTAAGTTCATTGGTGAGCTTGTCACGATAAGTGATCAAGGTGATTGTGCTTGTCGCAAGGAAGGTTGACTAGTCAAGATCGTGATGAAATTGTGTGTCAACAATTGTGAATAATAAAGATAAGGGTTGATGATCACAAGGATCAACGATGGTGAGTGACAAGATCGTGAGTGTTATTTGATTGCGGTTGCATCGACGATTGGAGGGATTGTTTCACCCCAAGGGCGTCATATTATAGGAGCCTAAACTATGTAATTGAATAAATTCTTCTATACCCGTTGCAGATCAAGGTTGGTGTTGTTGAAGCTCGTCATTGATGAGATGACTGATTGGAGCCGTCATCAATGAGTTGATGATTGGACGAGGATAACGAGGTTGTTGTTGGAGGTTGTTTGAGTGACGACGATGTCAATTATGATTGATTTCCCACAGCGACTGAGGACAATGATGGTGATTGCGGGTGTCATTGAACAATGGTCAATAAGCAATTATTAGGGTTTTAAATTCTTGATACAGGTTTTTTTTTTGGTATAGATGCAAAAACGCTAATCGGAGAAAAAGACAGTTTAGGATCTCTTGCTCTGATATCATTATGTTAAGAAACAAGAACAGAATGAAAAACTTGACACCTTTGGGGGTGTTTTAGCATACAATTATACTTGTCATGTATAAGAAAAGGAGGAGAAATAAAATCAGACCTAAATCTGTTCGTAAATCTATTCTATTCCACATATCTAAAAAATTTGATTGGTGTATTTTTGGCACAGGTGTGCGTTAGATCATTGGATGCGAATTGCATGATGTTTCTAATTGGGTTGGTTTTGGCTTTTGTAAATACCACCTAGGTAGGGGCTACCTTTACCTAGTAGATGGTCATAGATACATGCTATGGGTTGTTCAAAGACATTGTTCATGGGAAAAGTTGATTTTTGTTAAACATATGCCATCTTGTAAGTAGATATATGTGATCCTTCTCAAATGATCATGGTTGCTATTGTTTTGCAGTGTCCGAACACCAATATCTATGAAGTACTTTCCTCGCTTCTTCTTGCTCTACTTTTTGGTGTTCCATATCTATTTCTTTTCATATGCGTATGGTATGGTTCTATTTCCTATCTTTCTCAAAGTTCGAAATGGGTTTTTTTATCTTCATTTATAACACATGTTCCAATTGTTTCTTAGGTTTTTCATATTTGGCTCTCTCCACAACAGCAGCATTTATGCAGCATCTCATCCTCTACTTTTGGAACCGATTTGAGGTAAAAATCATTGTTACTTGTTTAAAAGCAACAACATAATGGCTTTGCAATTTAGGTGTTGACTTTTTTTTTTATGCCTATTCAGTAGAGTATGCGGTAAGTATCAGCTTCCACCTTCCTGTGGGAGAAGTGATATGTTGCATCTCTTACTTTCTTTCACGTGTTATACATGCATTGGGTGTAATTGTCGCATAAGTGCTTGTAATAATACGTTGCCCTACTGCAGCAACCGTGGCAGGTTGCTTGGTTTGAGTGTGAGTGATGTTGTGCGGAACAAGGCCCAATATACCGACCTGGTTTAGTGCAAGAGTGCTTGCAGATTAGCAAATCAAGGGCAAATTTAATCAAAATTTGCATATCATCACAAGCAGTCCACTGAATAAATAATCAAGTGTCAATGTATTCAAGGAGAATTTTGATTTGGACATTTGGTTGATAAGCTGTTCTAATCTTATGTTTGTATCAATGCTTTGCTGAAAGATAAGGCTGTTCGCTCAAATTTGAATCCATCACAGAACACCTTGAGCACCCATAGCATAGAGTGTAATAAGCAGTTTGTAATCAACCGTTCCACTTCAATTGTTTGGCCCATTCGTGTTTCTTATTTTCTGTAGTCAGGTTACCTGATAAAATTACATCGACATGCTATTCATCTCCCTGATGAAGGAACTATGCAGATCTATTTGAATAACGTTATAGTATAGAAAATATATGTTAATGTAGATGATTCAAGGTGCTCTCAATCTTCAACACATTTTCAAAGCCGTCATTTAGGTGTGTACCAGGCATCCTTGTTATATTTACTGCACTGAGTTGATTGAAGTTGCTTATATAGCATTGTTTAATGGGCTTTACTGTTCTTATTGCAGTATTCAAACACGAAAAATAGTTTCTTTTATTTCTTATTTTTATTTTTATGGATTTTGTTGTTAGAATTTTGTCATATTTCATTACTCAAAACTCCTATCAATTTTTCACTTTTGAAAATCCCGTTAATTTTCTTATTGTTTATATGAATCATAATGGAAGAGAACACAATTCAATAATGAATGATTTTAAATGAGGACGCATGGACTTTCATAAATTATCCTCCCATGTGTTGTCCGCTTCCAGGAGAGTCATTTGGTAGGTTATTTATTTATGATGATGGACCTTATTCTGGAATGAAGTATGGCTGCTATGCCAGCAGTCTATGTATACCGAAGCCTAGTGTACTGAATCAATATAGTCATTTATTTGGATTCTGCCATTTATCCCCGTGTTGCAATCCATTTCAGGTTCCAGCTTTACAGAGGTTCATACAAAACCGCCGGTCACAGTTCCAGCAACACCCAGATTTCCACATCACCTCATCAACATTTCTTGCCTCAACATTGCACATCACAAGATTGAACACAAGAAACTCGGGTCCAGCTAATGCAGAGCTGGCACCTGGAACTGGAACCAGAGCTGCTGGACCCCCTCCGGTGATTCCAGCTAATGGTGCAGCGGAACTCCCTGGCCTTCAAGAGCAGGCGGAGAGTGAGAACTCAGACAACAGGTTGGGCAATCCTCAACCTGACCTCCGCCAGGCAGAAACCGGCGCTAACCCTGGAGCCATGAATTCATTTAGTTCCCTGTTGCTGTGGATTTTAGGTGGGGCTTCCTCAGAAGGACTCAACTCGTTTCTTTCCATGTTTAGAGATATGCGAGACCAAGGCCAAGTTTATGCAGACAGCCCTCGTCAGGAGAACAGTACGGCGCAGGATCGTCAATAGGTCGGGAAGTGCCGTTTTTTGTTTAATTGAATTTTATGGCGCAAAAGGTTTCTAGAAAATGTTAGTTTGTACAGGAATGTTGTAGGATGCGTTACAGTCAGCAGAAACCCCTGTAAGCTCATCCATGTCAAGAAAACCATGGTGAAAAGATGAAGACTAGCAAATAATTATGTTTCTCGCAGAAACCCCTGTTAGCTCATCGGTGTCAAGAAAACAGTGGTGTGAAGTTGGAGACTAGCAAACAATTATGTTTCTCGTAAATTGAAGCTCCTAAATAGCTGTGTTGTAGTATAAAGAGGTTTGACAGAGTAAGGCAAGGGTAAAATCCCCCTTTTTTTATTTTTATTTTTTTATTTCAGTGACTAAATATATGGGGGAGGGGAGTTGATGAGTATAGCAGGCCATACCTTCAACAAGCTGGTCTTAAAACTATAGCAAGTGTTCAATCCTATTTATATCTAGTTGCCTTAGGGGCCTTGCTCGGGTTAAGTCCTAGTTCATGTCTTTTGATATTCGGTGTTAACCGTGTTGTGGGTTCTCTTAAAATTATCTAAATTTGATTTCTGTGAATACCCATCAAAAAGGGCGCGTCCATTGGATTGTATTCCAATCTAGCATTTGATCACCCCCTCCCCCTTTTTTCACATGGTTCGTTTGTTCTAGTATTGTGGAAAGTTGTGTTAAAAGATAAGAAGGCTTCTTTTCATTTTTTTCATTAATTCACATGATGTGTGAGCCACAACTTCATACTTAAATTTTGCACTTGAGCAAGTTACAAGTGTCTGCTTCTTTATTTATTTATTTATTTAATATACTAGATTTCTTCTCACAAAAATACAATTTTGGTGGTGGATATATTATATGGAGATCTAGGCTAGTTAGTATCAGTGTAAAGTATCTGGTGTTGAATTTATTATGTGGAAATCTAGGCTAACAAAAATACAATTTTGGTGGTGAATATATTATATAGAGATCTAGGCTAGTTAGTATCAGTGTAAAGTATCTGGTGGTGAATTTATTATGTGGAAATCTAGGCTAGTTAGTATTAGTGTACCATCTAACCAAGGTGTGACAATGTTCTTGGGACAAAAACCTTAACTAGATGCACCCTTAATATATTTCAATATGCGAATAATAACATCCTAATAGTTTGTTTGTGGGGAATACAAAAACTAACTTACCACACTAGCAAAAAACAACTTATCTAGTCTACTGATTGTTAGGTAGTTTAGTTTTACAATTGATCTGTCATATCTATTAGGAACACACTAGGAGCAAACGATACATCTAGTTTATTAGTTGTTAAATAATTTAGTTTTACAACTGATCTCTTATATCTACTAGGAATTTTCAAGGGTTGTCATCTATCTAATAAAAGTTTGATATTCGGATATGTAGGATTATCAACATGTGTAGTTCCTCGTAACATAATATCTAATAGCAAGTCAGTAATGTCAAGATTTGACATGGTAAACTCGATTACGAAGAAATACTTTAGCAGACCAAAATCTTTTAATCTAGAGCTTACTTTGAAGAAGTTGCATCAATTCTTA
>QLOD02152978.1:0-14771 GCA_003260245.2 Sideroxylon spinosum
GATTGTAAAAATTAAAATTTCCTAGAGATTTATAAAATATTTTGGTAAAATTTGATGCTCCAAATAAAGCTCAAATTAAATTTATTAAATTCTAACAATTTTAAATTTAACAATTCAAGGTTTAACGTAACATAACTAGAGCAAATTATATGCAAATGTTAAAGTATTTTCTAATATAATCATTAAGAAATGAACTCATTGTTAAAGCATTTTCTATTATTAAAAAATGAACTCATTTTTTAAGATTAGAAAACAGAAATCTAACTTGTTTTAATTAGTATTTTGATTTTTTATTTATTTAACATATTTAATTTTTAGTTTAAGAGAAGCTCGAAATATAGAATAACGGTTGTTAATTTCAAAAAATTAAAACAACCAAAAACTATGATTTTCAAGGGAAACCTAAGATTTTTTAGTATAGGGTAGAGCCATTCAATTGGTCTTGGTGGATAGAAAGTTGTACTCACTAATTGTGGTTTCAAAATTGGGGAGATATTATCAAGTGGTGTATAGTGTTTTGTTGATTGGTGATCCTCCGTTATTCATATCTTACTTAAATTTCTGCTGTATCATTTTATTTTATTTTGTTTTTTTTTTAAATAATATCCCCCTTCTTACCAAAATTTGTGTGGATGAAATTCAATCCACTAAATTTTGAGTATGTTCTGTAACAACTTTTATGCAAGCAAGATAAAAAAAACAAAAAATATGGTAAAGTGAGATTAGGAGAATAAGAATCAAATTTATTTTTTTATTTTTTATTGTTTTGAATAAGATCATTCATATTTGAAATAAATTGACAACAAATTCTTTTAAAATTACAAAAGCAGCTCAAAAAATAATTATAAAAGCTGAAAAAGTAAAATATTAGGATTAAGTAGTATTATATTTGAGTTACATTTATTCTCTTAACATGATTTATGGCTTGCAATACACTATTAAAAGACATTTTTGAAAACGTCTTAATACAAAAATCATGAATGAAATTTAGTCACATTTAAGACTTTTTGTAACTTGGAAAAAATATAAATAAAAGTAATTAGTAAAAAATTACTATGAAATAGGAGCACATTAAAAAAAATGCATTTTTACAATTTTTATGAAAATGTGACTCGAGCCACACTTTATTTATATTTTGTTGAAACAATAAAAATTTGAGTTTATTTTACGTTGATGATAATTTGGATTTGTTTCATTGTTGAATTATAATATCAAGTTAAGTTGTATTATTCGAGCAGTTCATGGTATCACACGTTTGGTGATATAGTCCAGTTTATATATACTATTACAGAATAATGTATCTACATTCTTTAGATTATTTTCTATCAAAATTTAAAAATTTTAATGTTTTATGATTATATTTTACTTCATTTTATGTCCCACCATCAACAAAAAATGAAAAAAAAAGACGAATTGTCACTTAGAAAAAAAACGAACCCGTTACAATCAAAATACAAAGGCAAGTTATCGGTAAGTTCCTATTTGGATTCATTTTTACAAAATTCTACTTGAATATTGGTCTGAGGAGGGATTGTAAAAATTAAAATTTCCTAGAGATTTATAAAATATTTTGGTAAAATTTGATGCTCCAAATAATGCTCAAATTAAATTTATTAAAATTTAATAATTTTAAATTTAACAATTCAAGGCTTAACGTAACAAAATTAGAGCAAATTATATGCAAATGTTAAATCATTTTCTATGATAATCATTAAAAAATGAACTCATTTTTTTTTAAGATTAGAAAACAGAAATCTAACTTGTTTTTATTAATATTTTGATTTTTTATTTATTTAACATATTTAATTTTTAGTTTAAGAGAAGCTCAAAATATAGAACAACGGTTGTTAATTTCAAAAAATTAAAACTACCAAAAACTATGATTTTCAAGGGAAACCTAAGATTTTTTAGTATAGGGTAAAGCCATTCAATTGGTCTTGGTGGATAGAAAGTTGTACTCGCTAATTGTGGTTTTAAAATTGGGGAGATATTATCAAGTGGTATATATTGTTTGGTGATTGGTGATCCCCTATTATTCATATCTCACTTAAATTTCTGTTGTATCATTTTATTTTATTTTATTGTTTTTAAACTAATGTCCACCTTCTTACCAAAATTTGTGTGGATGAAATTTAATTCACTAAATTTTGAGTATGTTCCGTAACAACTTTCATGCATGTAAGTTAACAAAAAAATGGTAAAGTGAGATTAGGAGAATAAGAATCAATTTTATTTTTTTATTTTTTATTGTTTTGAATAAGATTATTCATATTTGAAATAAATTGACAATAAATTCTTTTATAATTACAAAAACAGCTCAAAAAGTTGAAAAAGTAAAATATTAGGATTAAGTAGTATTATATTTGTGTTACATTTACTCTCTTAACATGATTTATGACTTGCAATACACTATTAAAAGAAATTTTTGAAAACGTCTGAATACAAAAATCATGAATGAAATTTCTCACATTTATGACTTTTTATAACTAGGAAAAAATAAAAATAAAAGTAATTAGTAAAAAATTACTATGAAATGTGAGCACATTCAAAAAAATGCATTTTTACAATTTTTATAAAAATGTAACAGGAGCCACACTTTATTTATATTTTGTTGAAAAAATAAAAATTTGAGTTTATTTTACGTTGATGATAATTTGGATTTGTTTCATTATTAAATTATAATATCAAGTTAAGATGCATTATTCGAGGAGTTCATGGTATCACACGTTTGTTACTATTACAGAATAATGTATCTACATTCTTTAGATTAGTTTCTGTCAAAATTTAAAAATTTTAATGTTTTATGATTATAATTACTTCATTTTATGTCCCAACATCAACAAAAAATGAAAAGAAAGACAAATTGTCACTTAGGAAAAAGACGAATCCCATTACAATCAAAATACAAAGGCAAGTTGTTGGTAAGTTCCTATTTGGATTCATTTTTACAAAATTCTACTTGAATATTGGTCTAAGAAGGGATTGTAAAAATTAAAATTTCCTAGAGATTTATAAAATATTTTGGTAGGAGTGGTCAGAAGGTTGATTTGTAGCTTAAGGGTATGAATATTGGGATTGAAGCTTCTCCATTTTTCAGAATGGCATTCTATTCCTATTAGTAATCCCTTATTTGAAAAGATTACGATGATTGATGAGGGCATGAATATTGGGCTTGAAGTTTCTCCATTTTTCAAAATGTCATTCTGTTCCCATTAGTAATCCCTTATTTGAAAAGATTAAGATGATTGATGAGGTTGAGCAGAAACAAAAGAAACAATCCTAAGAAACGAGATAAGAAAAGGAATGGGGAATTCGGGGGCTCCTCATGGAAAGCCTCCTCATAAGTTCTATGCTTGTACTAATTAGTTTAGTGGTTGGGGGAAGTGACTGGAGCCCTCGATGTGTTGTTTTGGAATTTTGTCGGAAATATTCAAATGGCCATAACTTTTGATTCGGAAAGAGTTACATGGCCCATAATATGTTTCCAAAAAGCTCTCGATGAGCCAATTGACACATTATTAGGTGTAACCTAGTTGGGTCCTATTTCAAGGCCAAAAGACCTTGTTTAAAGCCTTTTATGACAGTTTTTTCTAGTGATGTACAATTTTGCTAAATTTTAATGATTAAGTTAGGAAGTTAGAATATTAGAGGTCTGAACTCACCCCGAGAGCAAAAAGAAGTTGTGTCCTTCGTTCAAGAACATAAGTTGGCCTGTATTAGTTTGGTGGAGACGAAAGTACGAGGTGTAAATAAGGATCGAATTAGTCAATGTTTACTGCATGGCTAGAACTTAATTGAGAATTATGTCAGGGATGCTTTGTAGAGGATTTGGGTGTCGTGGAACCCTAAGGTGCTTGATGTGAAGCTTGTTGACTACAATGATCACGTCTTTTTATCAGTTGTACATGATGGTTCACGTTTTGCTACTTCTTTTTTGTGTGGTTCTAATGATCATCTTCGTAGAAGGGCTTTATTTTATGATCTATACAAAACTGCTTCATTAGTCTAGGTTAACCTTAGATTATTCTTGGGGATTTTAATTACAGTGCGATTTTTAAGTGAAAGGATAAGAGAGAACGTAGATTGGGCACCATTTATGGAGGAGTTTAACTAGACTATTTGGGATGCTGGCCTAGAGTATTTGAGGTATGGTGACTTTCACTTTGCATAATGCTAGGGATCATGATCATTTTATGTGGAAGCTAGATCGAGCACCTGTTAATGCTTCTTAGGTCTCTAAGTATGATGGCTCAATTGTAACTTTTCTCTTATTTGGTGTTTTTGACTATTCTCTAGTAGTTGTTGATATGGGAGTTCACCCGACCAAGGTACATAAGCCATGTAAATTTTTTAATCAATGGGTTGATTATGAGGAGTTTTTTTTCCTCTAGTGGAATCTATTTGGGCTACTCCTTTGTATGGATGTATAATGTATAGAGTATATAAGACGTTGAAGATGTTGAAAGAGATTGTTCGGACCCCCACCTTAAAGAAGAATAAGGAGAGAAATGGCCTGATAGGGAAGTTACGTGTTGAATTAGGGGATATCCGAGCAATGATTGAGACTAATGGGGGAAATATTGATTTAGTGGAGATGAAAAAGGATTGTTTTCTACTTTCTTTTTTCATTCCTTTAAAAATAGAGTGAATATGAACAAGATTCTAAGCATTCAAGTAGAGGATGGTTTGGTGCTTATAGATAAGGATGAGGTTGCCGAGGAAGTGGTTGGATTTTACCAAAAGCTACTTGATTTAGATTGTCTACTTTTTATCTCAATGATAGTGTACTGGGTGAGTTTGTGTCTGGCTCTCTTAGTACTGAGCAGGTGGATGAGTTGGGGTTGGCTTTTTCAGAACATGAGGCTATGTTTAGTTTTCATTCTAATAAAACTAGAATATATGTTTCAGGATGAAAGAGTTGAAAATAACATAAAATGAGGAATGAGAATAGTAAAAAATGCATCATTAACAGAACGTAAAATAAGAAAGAAAAAAGGGTTTCTTCAGTTGCCAAGCTTAACTTAATTTTTTTTTTGTTTAATGGTGAAAAAACACGGCCTCACCAAAAAAGAGGCATTTGATTCTCTCTTCAACTGCACAAAGCTAGAGGTTAGAGCTCTCCTCTCTATATATGCATCCAAATTTAAAACGATAACAATTAGGTGCTCGGGTGTTTGTTTAGAGAGATTTTTGTTTTCATTTCGTGTATTTTCATGTGATTTATGCATCTAAATTAACAACGTCTCTTAATTTGCGCTCGAGTGTGCAATTAAAGTGATACTATTCTTCATTAAATGTATTTTTAGGTATCCAAATAAAAAGACAGTAACTTGGCTCTTGGATGTCTGATCAGAGTCATCTTTTTCTTTATTTTGTGTATTTTTATGTGATCTACACATCCAAATGAAAAAATGGCGATAACTTATCACTTACGTGTCCGATTAGAGTGATGTTTTTCTTCATTTGTGTATTTTTACATGATTTATGCTTCCAATTTGAAACTAAGTATAACTTCGCATTTGGGTGTCCGATTAGAATAATATTTATCTTTATTTCATGTATTTTACATGATTTACGCATCCAAATTAAAAACAGCTATAAGTTGGCCTTGGGTGTCCGATTAGAATTAAATTTTTCTTCATTTCATGTATCTTCAAGTGATTTACACATACGAATTAAAAAAGGTGAAAAAGGTGATAACTTGTCTCTCGGGTGTCCGATTAGGGTAATATTTTTTTCATTTCATATATTTTTACGTGATTTACACATCAAAATTAAAAACGGCCATAATTTCAAGATCGGGTGTCTAATTAGAGTGATATTATTCTTTGTTTCATGTTTTTTATCGTGGTTTACATTCATATAAAAAACAACTACAATTTGGTGCTTGGGGGTCAAATTAGAGTGATATTTCTCTTTATTTCATGTATGTTTATGTGATTTATGCATCGAAATTAAAAACATCTATAACTTGGCACTTAGTTGTCCGATTGGAATGATATTATTCTTGATTTCATTATTTTTATGTGGTTTGAGCATCCGAATAAGATTGGAAGTAACTTGGTGCTTCGGTGTCCAACTAGACCCTTTTTGTTTTTCATTTTTTGTATTTTTACATGATTTATGCATCCAAATTAGAAACGACAATAACTTTGCCCTCAGGTATCTGATCAAGGTGATATTTTTCTTCATTTTGTGTATTTTTTCATGATTTACGCATCTAAACTTAAAATGGCTATAACTTGGTGCTTGAAGAATACATGATTTACACTTCCAAAAAAAATTGATTTTTACTTGGTGCTTAGGTGTTCGATTAAAGTAATATTTTCCTTTATTTTGTGTATTTTATGTGATTTATTCATCGAAATTAAAAACGGCTATTACTTGGTGCTCAGGTGTTCAATTAGAGTTATATTTTTCTTTATTTCGTTTATTTTTACGTGATTTAGGCATTGAAATTAAAAAATCTTTAACTTGCAACTCGGGTGTCCGATTAGAGTAAAATTGATGAGTACCAAAGAAGACTAACTGCTAAAGATCCGTTGCATGTTCCGGATGGGCCAATAACCAGAGCTAGGGCAAAGAAGATCAAGGAAGCAATTTAAATGCAACCAACAAGACAATATTCAAGATGGGCTTGACAGAGGAGGAACCAAGACTTATACATGTGATCTAAGCCAAGGTGGTTAACCTAGACTATGAAAACTAACAAAGAGTCCGGCCAAGGCTACCTTTCGACCTAGGCTTGAATTAAAGAGGCAAATTGGGCTTTTAAAGAGTGTTTTTTAATTAGTTTTGGGTTTAATTTTGTGTTTAAGACATATTGGGTTTAAAACTTACTTTGGGGTTTAAGTTTGGGTTTTAAAGTTATGTTTTAAGTATCATTTGGGCTTGTGTCATTGTTTTATTGTCTTTGGGCCAAACTTTGTTGATTAAAATGGCCCATGGGTGTGACTTATTATTGGGATAGATTTAGGCTATTTAATTAGGGCTAGTTTTCTTTGTAAACACATTTAAATTTGGGATTAATCCATCAATAAGAGATTAGAGTATTATTTTTCATTAATGTGAGGTTTGTTTTCCTCTTGTTATTTGAAGAACTTTTGAACTTATCAAGAATTCCGTTCTTGTGGCGTTCTTCTTTCTTCAAACCAAGGTTCTTTAGTCAAGAAATCAACGGGTCTTGATTCTATATTCTTTGATCTTGATATTAGCTTTCTTGGATTTTGATTCAATCGATTATGGGTTTAAGGCATTCGACCAAGCTTTCACATTAGTTTGGTATCAGAGCTTGGCTCTAACATTTTGGCATCAACGGGTCTTGTTCCTTCTCTACTTGGCAGCTAGAACTTCAATAATAAAAAAATAAAAAAAAGGCCTAGATTCCTTCTCCTCCATTGGTGTGGCAAAACAATTTTGAAATAGCATTCGGATTGTTCTTCAAAGTTTAGTAAGTTCTGAAATTCTTATACATACATATACTGAAAAAAGGAGTTTTTCTCGGGCGCCGAATCTAAATTTGGTCTATAAAGTTGTAATTTATCCTAGTTTTCATTTGTTCTAGTCCCTTTATTTTGTGTTTAGTATTAAAAAAAACAAAAATAAAAAGTTCATGAAAACTCGAGTTGCGAAACCCTATTCCTAACCGTAGTTAGATTGGGTCTTTTTTACCAAATCCTATTCCTAACCCGTGTTAGATTAGATCATTTCTTGTTTTTTTTTTCTCTTGATTCTTGGATTCTTCCCTTTTTTCTTTTTTACTCTTATTTCTCATTGTAAATTCTTTTTTTTTTGGCTATCTTGATCCTTGAATTCTTGTTTTATTTGATTCTTGATTCTTGAATTATGAGTTCATGAGTATTTTAGTTCTTAATTCTTTGAACCCCACAAGATTTGAATTTTTTATTTGGTTTAAGTTAGTTCTTTAAAAAACTTGAAAGGGAAAACAAACAGTGGAAAAAAACAAGAGTGAATATTCATTAACGAAAAAGCCAATTTAGAGTGATACACGAGTGACATTCTTGAGCATAAACACGTGAGGGAGTGTGTGAAGCAATCTTTTTATTACTAACTTCTTTCTTATAGGATTAAAATGGCTTCCAAAAGTGAATCAATATCTAAGAAGAGGGAAGATGACACCTCGTTTGTGTTACAAGCTATGCAACAACAATTTGAGTGTATGAATGTTGTGCTTGGAGAGATAAGGGATAGGATGCATAAACAAGACCTTTTAATTCCAGGCTTACAAAAGGAACAATCCCAAAAAGTTCTTTATGATAGGAGGCAAGGTAGGCATGAACTTAACCCATTATTTAAGTTTAAAGGGGAGAGTAAAGTTGAGCGTGAGTTTGAGAGAGATCAAAATTCTGAAATTGAAGTGGCTGGAATTAGGCCTAGGGGAGGTTCGCGAGAAAGAGGTCCTAGAAGGGATAGGTGGAATAGAGATGTAATAGATGGGAATATTAGGAACGTTATAATGAAAATTCCTTCCTTCCAAGGTAGAAATGATCCTGAAGCATACTAGGAATGGGAGAAAAGATGGAGTTGGTTTTTGATTGCTAGAACTATTTAGATGAGAAGAAAGAGAAGCTAGCTGTGGTTAAATTCACTAATTATGGCATTATTTGGTGGGATCAACTGGTGACTGAAAGAAGGGGAAATAAGGAGACGCCTATAAGCACATGGGGCGAGTTGAAAGCTCATATGAGAAAGAGATTTGTGCCAAGCCACTATTATAGGGATCTCTATCAGAAATTGTAAAGTCTTTCATAAGGCTCTAAAAGTGTGGAGGACTACCATAAAGAGATGAAGGTGGCCTTGATTAGAGCATTTCTAGAGGAAGATAAGGAGGAGACCATGGCTTGATTTTTGAATGGGTTGAATAGGAATATAGCTAACGTGGTGGAATTGTATCACTATGTGAAATTGGAGGACATGGTCCACATGGCAGTGAAGGTGAAAAGGCAATTGAAGAGAAAGGGGACTGTAAGGTGTAATTCCAATTCAAACACTCCTTGGAGACAAAATTGGGGAAGGAATGATAAAGGAGTCTTCAAAGCTAAAGAGGAAGTGTTCGATAATGGCAAAGGTAATTTAGATTCTCAACCCACTCACAAGAGGGACATTAAATGTTTTAAATGTTTGGGAAAAGGGCATATAGTTTCACAATGTCCAAATAAGAAAGTTATTATTATGCTTGATAATGGTAAGGTAGAAACAGAAAGTGAGGAGGTTGAGATGCCACCACTTGAAAAAGCTAGTGATGAGGGAATTGGGTAACCGGTGGTAGGCGAGTCTCTTATTGCTTGGCGTGCTTTTAATACACAAATCAAGGTAGTTGACATAGAAGAGTAAAGAGAGAACATCTTTCAGACTAGGTGCTACGTTAATAACAAGGTCTGTAGTATGATTATAGATGGTGGGAGTTGTACTAATGTGGCTAGCACTACTCTCGTGGAAACCTTAGGGTTGCCTACACTCAAGACCCTAAACTTAAATTGCAATGGTTGAATGAATGTGGGGAGGTTAAGGTTAATGCGCAAGTCCTAGTGTCTTTCACCATTAGGATGTATAAGGATGAGGAACTTTGTGATGTAGTTCCTTCATATGTTGGCCATCTTTTGTTGGGGAGGACTTGGCAATATGATCGAAAGGTGATACCTGATGGATTCCGAAAATAAATATAGCTTAGTTAAGGATGGGAAGTTAGCTACAGTTGTTTTTTTAACACCAAAGGAAGTCTATGATGAACAAGTAAAATTGAAAAGTATGGAAGATAAAAAAATAAAAAGAGCAGCCAAAAATCAAGAGAGAGAAAAAAAGAGAAGGAACCGAGAATCTAAAAGGAAGAGGGAGAGTGTGTGTGAGAAGAAGAGTGAGGGAAAAAATGAGGGAATATGAGAAATAAAAAAATAGAGCGTTGATAGCGAAACAAATAAGGAACTGACTTTCTATGCAAAAGAACGTGATGTTAATAAGGCATTTTTGGCTAATGGGCCTATATTTGTACTCTTGTACAAAGAATCATACTTTAATATTAACATCATTGATAGCTTTCTTTTTAGTGTTGTTAGTTTTTGTTACTGGAATATGATGATGTTTTGCCTGATGATATTCCTAGTGGATTGCCACCCATTAGAGGAATTGAACATCAAATTGATTTTGTTCCTAGAGCTGTGATTCTTAATCGTCTAGCCTATAGGAGTAAACCTGAGGAAATAAAGGAGCTTCAGAGGTAAGTTAAGGAATTGGTGGCAAAGGCATAAGCTTAAGTCCATGCGCAGATGCTTCTAGTACCTAATAAGGATGGGTTATGAAGGATGTGCATAAATTGTAAAGCTGTCAACAACATAACGGTAAAGTATCACCATCCCATTCCTAGGTTAGATGATATGCTTGATAAATTTCATGGGTCATACAATTTTCACTAAAATAGATTTGAAGAGTAGTCATCATCAAATTAAGATGAGGGATGGTGATGAATGGAAAACTACATTTAAAACTCAGTATGGGCTTTTGTGAGTGGTTGGTTATGCCATTTGGTCTTACAAATGCACCTAGCACATTCATGAGGTTAATGAATCATATTTTACATGTATTCGTAGGTAAGTTTGTTGTTGTATACTATGATGATAGTTTTGTGTAGAACAAGAGTCTAGATGAGTATGTTGATCGTTTAGCAAGTGTCCTTGAAGTTTTAAGAAAAGAAAAGCTTTATGCCAACTTTAAAAAGTGCACATTTTGTATGGAAAAAGTTTTTTTTCTTGGGTTTGTTATTAGTGCAAAGGGAATAGAGGTTCATGCAGACAGAGTAAAGGCACTTAAGGAGTGGCCTACACCTAAAAGTATCACTGAGGTAAGAAGTTTATGGTTTAGATAGTTTCTAAAGGCTTTTTCTTAGAGACTTTATCACCATTGTAGCACCACTTATTGAGGTAATCAAAAAGTTTGTTCGGTTTCATTGGGGGTAAAGAGTAAGATCATACATTTAATTAAAGAAAGGTTATGTTTTGCACTTGTACTAACATTAACTGACTTTAAGAAAACCTTTGAGATTGAATGTGATGAATCAAGAATAGGGATTGGAGCTATTTTAATGCAAGATAAACAACCTATTGCCTATTTCAGTGAGAAGTTAAGTGGAGCGGCCTTAAATTATTCAATATATGACAAAGAAAGTGAATGTTCATTAAAGAAAAAGCCAATTCAGAGTGATACACGAGTGACATTCTTGAGTGTAAACATGTGAGGGAGTGTGTGAAGTAATCTTTTTACTACTAACTTCTTCCTTGCAGGGTTAAAATGGCTTCCAAAAGTGAATCAACATCTAAGAAGGGGGAGATGACACCTCGTTTGTGCTACAAGCTATGCAATAATAATTTGAGTGTATGAATGTTGTGTTTGGAGATATAAAGTATAGGTTGGATAAGCAAGACCTTTTAATTGCAAGCTTACAAAAGGAACAATCCCAAAAAGTTCTTTATGATAGGAGGCAAGGTAGGCATGAACTTAATCCATTGTTTGAGTTTAAAGGGGAGAGTGAAGTTAAGCGTGAGTTTGAGGGAGATTAAAATTCTAAAATTGAAGTGCGTGGATTTAGGCCTAGGGGAGGCTTGCGAGAAAGAGGTCCTAGAAGGGATAGGTGGAATAGAGATGTAATAGATGGGAATCTTGGGAACATTATAATGAAAATTCCTTCCTTCCATGTTTGGAATGATCTTGAAGCATACTTAGAGTGGGAGAAAAAATGGAGTTGGTTTTTGATTGCCATAACTATTTAGAGGAGAAGAAAGTGAAGCTAGCTGTGGTTGAATTCACTAATTATGCCATTATTTGGTGGGATTAATTGGTGACTAAAAGGTTGAGAAATAAAAAGACGCCTATAAGCACAGGGGGTGAGTTGAAAGCTCATATGAGGAAGAGATTTGTGCCATGCCACTATTGTAAGGATCTCTACCAAAAATTGTAAAGTCTTTCATAAGGCTCTAAAAGTGTGGAGGACTACCATAAAAAGATGATGGTGTCCTTGATTAGAGCCAATGTGGAGGAAGATAAAGAGGAGACCATAGCTTGATTTTTGAATGGGTTGAATAGGGATATAGCTAATGTGGTGGAATTGTAACACTATGTGGAACTAGAAGACGTGGTACACATGGCAATGAAGGTGGAAAGGCAATTGAAGAGAAGGCGGACTGCAAGGTACAATTCCAATTCAAACACTCATTGGAGGCCAAATTTGGGAAGGAATGAAAAATGAGTCTTTAAAGCTAAACCCAAACCACCCAAAGCTAAAGAGGCAGTGTTCGACAATGGCAAAGATAATTTAGACTTCTAACCCACTCACCATAGGAACATTAAATGTTTTAAATGTTTGGGAAAAGGGCATATAGTTTCACAATGTCCAAATAAAGAAAGTTACGATTATGCCTGATAATGGTGAGGTAGAAACTGAAAGTGAGGAGGATGAGATGCCACCACTTGAAGAAGCTAGTGATGAGGGAATTGAGTAACTGGTGGTAGGTGAGTCTCTTATTGCTTGGCGTTCTTTTAATACACAAATCAAGGTAGTTGACATAGAAGAGCAAAGAGAGAACATCTTTCATACTAGGTGCTATGTTAATGACATAGTCTATAGTGTGATTATAGATAGTGGGAGTTGTACTAATGTGGCTAGCACTACTCTCGTGGAAACCTTGGGGTTGCCTAAACTTAAATTGCAATGGTTGAATGAATGTGGGGAGGTTAAGGTTAATGCGCAAGTCCTAGTGTCTTTCACCATTGGGAGGTATAAGGATGAGGAAATTTGTGATGTAGTTCCGTTGTATGTTGGCCATCTCTTGTTAGGGAGGCCATGGCAATATGATTGAAAGGTGATACCTGATGGATTCCAAAAATAAATATAGCTTTGTTAAGGATGGGAAGTCAGCTACATTTGTTTTTTTAACACCAAAGGAAGTCTATGATGAACAAATAAGATTGAAAAGTATGGAAGATGAATAAATAAAAAAAGAGGCCAGAAATCAAGAGAGAGAGAAAAAGAGAAGGAACCGAGAGTCTAAAAGAAAGAGAGAGTGTGTGTGAGAGAAAAAAAGTAAGAATAAGAGCGAGGGAAAAAATGAGACAATATGAGAAAGAAAAAAAATAAAATGTTGATAGCAAAACAAATAAATAAGTGACTTTCTACGCAAAAGAACGTGATGTCAACAAGGCATTTTTTGCTAACAGGCCTATATTTGTACTCTTGTACAAAGAATCATACTTTGATATTAACATTATTGACAGCTCTCTTTTTAGTGTTCTTAGTTTTTTAATGCCAGAATATAATGACGTTTTCCCTGATGATATTCCAAGTGGATTGCCACCCACTAGAGGAATTGAGCATCAAATTGATTTTGTTCCTAGAGCTGCGATTCTTAATCGTCTACCGATAGGAGTAATCCCGAGGAAATAAAGGAGCTTTAGAGGTAAGTTGAGGAATTAATGGCAAAGGCATAAGCATAAGTCCATGTGCAGATGCTTCTAGTACCGAATAAGAATGGGTTATGAAGGATGTTCATAAATTGTAAAGCTGTCAACAACATAACGGTAAAGTATCATCATACCATTCCTAGGTTAGATGATATGCTTGATGAATTGCATGGGTCTTTCATTTTCACTAAAATAGATTTGAAGAGTGGCTATCATCAAATTAGGATGAGGGTTGGTGATGAGTGGAAAACTACATTTAAAACTAAGTATGGGCTTTTGTGAGTGGTTGGTTATGCCATTTGGTCTTACAAATGCACCTAGCACATTCATGAGGTTAATGAATCATATTTTGCATGCATTCGTAGGTAAGTTTGTAGTTGTATACTATGATGACATTTTTGTGTACAACAAGAGTCTAGATGAGCATGTTGATAATTCAAGAAGTGTCCTTAAAGTTTTGAGAAAAGAAAAACTTTATGCCAACTTTAAAAAGTGAACATTTTGTATGGAAAAAGTTATTTTCTTGGGTTTGTTGTTAGTGCAAAGGGAATAGAGGTTGATGTAGAGAAAGTAAAGGCAATTAAGGAGTGGCCTACACCTAAAAGTATCACTGAGGTAAGAAGTTTTTGGTGTAGCTAGTTTCTTTAGGCTTTTTGTTAGAGACTTTATCACCTTTATAGCACCACTTATTGAGGTAATCAAAAAGTTTGTTGGGTTTCATTGGGGGCAAAGAGTAAGATCATACATTTAATTTAATTAAGGAATGGTTATGTTTTGCACTTTGTACAACATTAACTGACTTTGAGAAAACCTTTGAGATTGAATGTGATGCATCAAAAATATGGATTGGAGCTATTTTAATGCAAGATAAACAACCCATTGCCTAGTTCAGTGAGAAGTTAAGTGGAGCGGCCTCAAACTATTTAATATATGACAAAGAAACTGAATATTCATTAAAGAAAAAGCCAATTCAGAGTGATACACGAGTGACATTCTTGAGCGTAAACATGTGAGGGAGTGTGTGAGGTAATCTTTTTATTATGAACTTCTATCTTACGGGATTAAAATGGCTTCCAAAAGTGAATCAACATCTAAGAAGGGGGAGATGACACCTCGTTTGTGCTACAAGCTATGCAACAATAATTTGAGTGTATGAATGTCGTGTTTGGAGAGATAAGGGATATTTTGGATAAGCATGATCTTTTAATTGCAAGCTTACAAAAGGAATGTTAGGGACAAAATTGTAAAGTTGGCAAATCCATAGTCAAAACAAAGTTCTGTAATGTTTAGACTTAGTGTAGGCT
>QLOD02153052.1:0-14755 GCA_003260245.2 Sideroxylon spinosum
GATTGGACTTTTAAGTCCAAAGAGCTGACATCGGAAGGAAGTTGTGACTTGTTAAAAAAGCTCTGGGTTTGGGCTTTGATTAAGCAGGCCCATCAGTCAAAATCGCTTCAAAAGATCGAGGGAATGGGCCTCGCTAAGTGGGAATGCCAATTTATTTTAACTAAAATATTTTTGGTTTACAACCATTAAACATGTGACCGATCGTCTAATGATAGTTAACCACAAAATTGTAAAAGTTAAGGGGGTGTTTGGAGTGCCAAAAAAATCCAAAAAAATCAAAAGTTGGTGTTGATGTGATGTAAAAATGACAGGTGATAAATTTTAATTGGAAGAATTTGAAAACTTTTGAAATTTTTTGAAATTTTTTGAAAAATTTTGGGGAACCAAACGAAGCCTAAATAGAAAGTTGCTATCATATCAAGAAAAAAAATGCAAACAGAATGATTTGAAAATAAGATTCTTGCAATTAAAAGATAATTTTAATAGTTTTATTTTATTCTAAATTAATTGGATCATAATTTTACCTCATTGTAGTGATTTTCTTATTTGAAAAATAATTTTCAATTTAATACATCACATTAAGTAATATAACACAAAGTAAAAAATATTGCGCAATAAAATTTCCATAATCATTCATTATTATAATTTTTTTTAACTTTTTTTTTTAATACTAGAGGTACATCCCATCTTCATTGACTAATTTCTTAGAGCTACCATGCAACATTGGTACTTAATTTTGGACCTTCTGACAATTTATTGAAATTTTGAGTCATTTTAAATCTTGAATTTGAATTGTAATTTAGGTTAGAGGCTCATTTTATTTTTCTTAAGTCAAGTTGGGCCAAATCAATTTTTTTGGGCCAAGGGTGGTTAAGACCCACTTTTCTCATTTCATTTAATTTTGTTTTTTTCTTTTTGTTTTTTTTTTCTTTTGTTTTTGTTAGGAAAAGGTTGTATGCGTGACCTGTTGACATCAGCTACCCTAGCAAGAATGAATTAGCTAATTACAGGCTGACAAAGTGGCCTGGGCTTGACCGGGAACATCCCTACTTAGGTATCTCAGTTGGGTAAGGAAGGCTCGATCAAGAACATCGATACTTGGATGCCCCCAGTCAGGTAAAGGTCAAGTCAGATTCTCCCGCGGGGTTAATGGTAGGTAGGATACTCATTAGTTCAAGGCAGTATGGAATATTCCCATACTAAATGCCCCTATTTCCCCTCGTCTCCTTAGTGAGATTAGGGAAATCTGATGGTTATCTGCTTTTTCCGTATCACATGTGCATTTATGCGTGGCAGGCATAATGATGGTAATGCGGCTTTGATGAGACGTATATTTTATTTCTCTTACTACGTGTTACTTATGGATATGTCAAAAATTTTAAAAATGCACGAACTAATCCTGGCCATCCATACGAACTAATCTCGACCTTTGAATCTGAAATGAGATTTTGTGTTTTGAAACCCTTACTTCAAACTCTTCATCTTCTTTTTTACTATGGTTTCCTTGATGCTCCGTTTAGTTCGATTTCTTCGGCATCCAATCCTTGATGCTATGCTTAGTTCGATTTCTTCAGCATCCAATCCTCCCATTTGTCAAGCAATACCTCTGATTGCCTTGGTAAGTTTCACTTCGTTTGCAAGTTCTCTTCTCCGTCTTTTTCTTCTTATTTGCATGGTTCGTTCATCGCAGTCTTTGGTATTACCATAGAACCCATTGGATTCCTCACTTAGAAGGATTCATACGTAACCCTAAACTCATTAAGGCTATTTTTGGTGTTTTAATTTTTGATTCATTCATCAAGAGACTTTAGGAATTAGACACGTCGTCATTTAGGGCCATGATTAGCCACACTATACGTCATTGTTAGAGGCTATGATTACCCACATTACACGTCGTTGTTAAGGTCGACGATTAGCCATACTACACGTCATGTTGTAGGTTACTAACCTGCTGGCATAAACACCAATCCATGCACATGTTTCGAGTCTTTTAACCATAAGGTAATCTCTATACGCTTCCTATTTGTTCTCTCCACTCCCGTATTACACTGTTAATCTTATGCTATTATTATGTTTACACCTACTAATCAAGTTAACATACTTTATATGAAAATCTCTTCATTTATGTCACATTTTTAACTCATAACCAAACATCACAATTTATCCTATCTTTTCTTCATGATTAAAATTCTTGCATAAAGGTTCCACAATATCAACATAGGAAACAACCATCATAAAACTTCAAGGGTATTCCAATCATAACTACACTAACAAGTAATTCACTTTACAATGTTAGATAACTTCTACATAGTTATAATTTGGTTTTAAACATGTTTCCCCCACAAGCTGTTTTTCATTATGGTTGGCTCTAAACTCCAACTGATAGAACCAAGAAAAAACTCAAATTACATACTGGATAAAGGGGTCAGATGCCCCTGTGTATTAGGTCCCATGCGCCCCTGATGGCGGGCTTCTCTTTGCAATTGGTCCTATGCGCCCCTAATGGGGGGCGCCCTTTTATAATTGGTTTTGTGCTCCCCGATTTGAACATAATTCAAAAATGTTACTATTGGTGAAGGCTGGAAATTTAAAGTTCTTAAATTGGACCACTCTTTATGCATTTTTCTGCTAAATTCTTGATCTAGAACATGTTTAGGCTTAACTATAGAGTTTATTTAAGTTTTCATCAACTATTATATAAATATTTTGGACGTTCTAAGTTATATCCTCCTCTGAAATTTTCGAACCTATACATATATGTATATATATACCTCTGCATCAATTTTATAGAAACTTGACAAATCCTCCAAAATACTACTTTAACAACATCATTAAACATTCTACATAAAATATTTGTAAGAATTATGAAACATTTCCCTACCTCGAGTGAAGAATCAAGCAATCAGCAAAGCAAGGTGGAAACGTTCACCAACAAACCCGTAAAAAACTTTGAGTAGTTCGTATGCTTAACTTGTTGTAATCTTCTGTTCCTTTTTCTCAACATAAATTACCCCTGATTTTTTATTTGGATTAACATTTAAGTCAGAATCTAGACCTGCATTACAAGAATCATCAGAAATAAAACTTTCCATGTGATTATCTCCATCATCTTATTTCCTGTACTCTCTGTCAGACCTTATGTCACTATCATGCTCACTGTTGAGACTGACTCCATCGCTACTAAAACTGTCATCAGTACCATTATCCTCATAAAATGATTCATCCTCAGAATCAAATGCAGATAATTCTTCATATTCTGACCATCTCTCAGGCATAGGGACCTCATTGTAATCTGTCCCGGCCTTAGGCATGGGGATCTCACTGTAATATGTTCCAACCTCAGGCACCCCGATCCCACTGTAATTTGCCCCAGCATCAGGCACAGGGACCCCATTACAATCTACCCCAGCCTCAGGCACAGTGGCACTATTAGCAACCCTGAGTTGATATCCATGGCTGAATCGGAGGATATTCATTCAGAAAACTTGGTTAGGGTTAGAAGAACCATGTTCTCTTCTCACTCCATAGTTGGAGTTGAGACCCAAGTCGAGAATCTTAGGCCAATAATAGATGCCTTTGGGCCAGATGTCGGTGAATAGAGTATCCTTTCCCAGGTATGGCCATGATTTTATACCAAGAAGCTCAAGTCCACAATAAATGTTACAAAAAATCCAAATGCAATGCTCTGATTTCCAATTGCCTAAGTCACTCTCTTTTAGGGTCCTCGAGGAATGTGATAGGGTTGGTTAGCCAATGGATGTGGAACTAACCATTTATGAGAGTGCCTTCATTGACAACCTTCGATTTCTTCCAATAAAGCCCATTTGGGAGATTTTGAACCGTCTCAAACTGGCACCAGGTCAAATTCTCCAGAATGGTTGGAAGATTATGATTGGGTGCTCTATTTTTTAGAGAATAGGCACTAGCCATGATCTGTTGGTCGAGGGGTTTCTTCACTGCTACAAGGTCATCGAGGCAGGCAAGGGTTGGTAGTTCTTCTCGGGTAGGGAAAGAGATTCTAACTTGGTGACCAGTCTATCGATTTTCAACAAGAGTTGGAAGGAAAAATTCTTCATCATCTACGGAGACGAATAGGAACTCTAACATTAGAAGATCTCTAACCCATTAGCCATCCTGGTCCCGAGATATTAGGGTTGCCCGACAAAGAAACATATGTTGTGTTTTGTTTTTAAGAATTTTCTTGTACTAGGTATATTGGTGGTTTTCCATTTCGCTGATCTTCTTTTATTTTCTTTATAGGTAGCTGGAGCCCAGCCAAAGTTATCTAATGAACTGAAGGCCAGGATAAAGCTCATGTAGGACCACAATGTCCATGAGGCTGATGTTCTAGTCAATATCGAATCTTTAGCTACCTACATGCTCGGCCTTGAGCCAACTAGAGAGGCTTTGGCCGCTGAATGGGAGCGGAGTAAATCCATATTCTGTGCATTTTTTTCTTTCTGTTTAAGGGCTAATTTTCACTTGTAACTTATCTAAAGAAAAAAACAAGACTTTCACTTGTTTTCTTTTTGTAGATAACCCTTCCCAGTTAACTCCTTCTGACACCATAAAGTTTGAGATGAACGGCTGACAAGGAAGAACAAGGAGATTGTTGAAGATGACAGCTCGAAGAAGGCCAAGTTGACCGTAGGTGGAAGTTCGAGCATAAAGAGTGACCTTCTAGTGCCCCAAGTTATAGTCGATGAACAGTCATCATTGTTTCATCTACTCATGAAGTGGTGGGTGGATTTTTGTCCTGACTTGATGTTTCTACCTCTACTCAGTGATTCGTCAGTTTGGTGGAGCATTAGCTATTTAGGAAGTCTATGGTGTTAATTGAGAATGAAGAAATCAACTGGTAAGAGAACCATAGCAGCCACCAGCTAGATCATGACCTCAATCATGACATTTTGAGGGCAAGAACTTTATTGATCATCCTTGTTCTCTTACGTATGTAATTGAGGTTTTTTTGATGATTTACTTCTTGTTCTCTTCTATTCCATAGGCTCTAACCCGATCGGCAGTTCTAGTGCATTGCATAATGATGGCAGAGAGACGACTTGTGTTCAATGAAGAGCCCATCAACAAGTTAAAAGCTGAGATTGAGGATCGTAAATCAATGACTTTATCTACTACTTGTGAGGGGGACGCCACTATTGCTGCCTTAGGGAGTTTACTTCTCAGCTCGGAGAGCTAAAGAAAACATATGAAGTTGAGAAGGTTGATTTGAATAAGATGTGTAAACAGATCGAGGGAGATACCACCACCGTAGTTGAACAGTTCAAGAAGAGTGAGGCATTTCAGAATAAGCTTGAATTGGTCTTTCTCCAAGTATTTGAGGTTGCTCGGGAGAGGGCTTGCTCTGTTGTATTCTGATTGTGACTTTTTGAATCTCCAACCGATCGATCAGAATACGACTGTGGTGGGTGAGGGCAGCAAGAAAGGGAATGAAGTTGATGACGTGTAATTTAAAGATCCTGCAGCCTGATTCACTCTTTTTTTTTCCTTGAAATGTTTTTATTTGAATGATGTAACGAATTTTTTTACTTTTCTTGAAATTTCAAATAAATGGATGGTTTGTTTCATTCTTATTTTTTGAGTTAAAGACTTTTTTTTTTAGATATATTCGAAAGGAAATACTTAGGTGTAATTGTAGCCTTATACCTTGTTTATCTGTCTACTCAGCCACGTGAGTTGAGTAGGGTTTCTTGTGCCTTTGTTAGGCTTTGACCCCGTGCGCCATCTTTCCTCTGCTCGGCCACATCAGCAAAATACGGTCTTTTCTTTGCTTGACCACATAAGCTGAGCAAGATTACTTACTTTTTTAGACTTTAGTCCTATAGGCTATCTTTGCTCTGCTCGACCATATTAGCCGAGTAGAATTTCTTGTGCTTTTTTAGGTTTTGGCCCCATGGGCCATCATTACACTGCTCGGTCACATGAGTCGAGTAGGGTTTTTGCTCTACTCGACCACATGAGCTGAGCAGGATTAATTGTACCTTCTTTTAGTTTTCCTCCAGTGGACCATCTTTGCTCTGCTTAATCATGTGAGCCAAGAAGGAACTCTTCCTGTTAAACCATTCACCAAGGAAATTTGCTGAAATATTAAGTCTCAATAATACTTTCATTAATAACTTGCTGCTGTGAAATTACAATTGCTATCCAACATTACACATAATACTTTCATAGATGCTTTGTATGCTATGGATGAGGTAATTCTTTGCCTCCGAATGTCTTCAATTGATAAGTTTCTCTCCAAGTAGAGCTCAATACTTTACATACTCTTTCCCAGTTTGGCCTAAGCTTTCCTTTCTGCGGGCTCCTTATCAACTGATCCACCCTTTTTAATTCCAAACCCCTAAGAGAAATTCCTTTAGGGTAGCTCAGGAATTGTGATATTCTCGCATCCTTTGCTGATAAGATGCCATTCTGATTGTAAATTGTAGTCTTCTTTTTTTGGTAGATTAATCTTCTTTTTTTGGTAGATTAATCTTCTCATTTATCGCTTTCTATTTTCCTCTGGATTAAAATTTTACTACCTCAGACTAGGCAGCTCGATTTCGATAGGAATAGACACTTCTATCCCAAATGTGAAGGAGAATGGTGTCTGTCCAGTTACAACTCTTTCTATTGTCGTGTACACCCAATGAATGTTAGAAAGCTCCTCTACCCAAAGTCCTTTGGCTTCGTCTAGCTTTTTCTTGATAATTTTGAGGAGAGATCGATTAGTGACTTCCACTTAGCCATTGGCCTACGGATGCTTAAGCAATGAATAATGATTGCTGATGCCTAATTCCTCACACAAGCTATTAAACTCTTTTCCTTCGAATTGCATACCATTATCTGTAATGACCACTTTGGATATCCCGAAGCTGTAACCTATATCTTGCCAAAGGAACTTCTTCTTGTTCTATTTAATGATGGTAGGCAAGGCTTCAGCTTCGGGCCACTTCATGAAATAATCAATTGCCATGACTGTAAATTTCTTGTCTTTTTCCTAAGGAAAATGACCCAACAATTTCAATACTCTACTAAGCAAATGGCCAAGGACTTTGGATCAGCGTTAGCTCTTGAGCAGGCTTCCTTAGAATGGTAGAAAAATTTTGGTATTTATCATATTTCTTGACAAATTCCTGAGCGTCTTTTTCCATGGACAATAGTAGCCAGTCCTTAGAATTTTCTTAGCCGAAACTCTATCTCCTGAGTGATTTTCACAAACCCTTTCATGAATCTCTTTCATGATATAGTCAGTTTTCTGCTCATTCAGACATCAGAGTAAGGGAGAATTGTGCCATCTTTTATAAATAATTCCTTGGATCAAGACATATCTACTTGCTCGGTATTGGATTCTTCTTTCTTTATTTTCCAAATTTGATAAGGCCCCAGTCTGCAAGTATTTTCTAACTGATTTCGCCCATTAAACATCTTCCCTGATAAGATTAACTTCTGGGTTTCATATGTTCGGGGAATCCAACACCTCAATACATCAACATTGTATTCCCTTGAGGAGGCGATCCTAAATAGCCTATTTACCTCTTCATTTTGTAGTCTTGGGACACTTTGTAATTGAAAATTGAAAATTTTTCTTACCAAAGTTATGGCCATCTGATAATACTCAGCCATATTTTCTTTTCTCCCTTCATAGTCCCCTTGCACTTTTTCAACAACCAATTATGAGTAATTCCGTACCGTTATCTGTTCCGCTCCCATTTGTCGAGCCATCTGAAGATCGGCTATGAGTGCCTCTTACTCAGCCTCATTAGTGGAACTAGGGAATCTGAAACGTAAAGCATAAATCTTATGAGCATCAAGAGAGATAAGAATGACACTTACGCCACTAGAAGTTTGAGTAGAAGAACCATCAACATTAAGAACCCAAGTTAGCCCTTTATTCACGTTTTCAGGTAGGTCAGTGTAACTTGTAAATTTAGTGATAAAATCTATAGCTGCCTGACCTCTGATTGCCAATCGTGGTCGATCCTAAATATCAAACTGGGTCAGCTCAACCGATCATTTCATTAGTGTTTCCAAAGTTTTAGGCTTATGTAAGATGGTCTTTAAGGGCAAATTGGTCAACACCACAACTGTATGTGCCTGTAAGTATGGCCTAAGTTGCCAAGCAACTGTAACCAGAGCAAGCGCCATTAATTCCATTTTTGGGTATCTCTCTTTTGCTCTCGAAGAGCTTTACTTATGTAATACCCTGGCTTTTGTATCCCTTTGTCTTCCTAAACCAGTGCTGATCTCACTACCGTGTCCGAGACTAAAAGATACAAATACAACTCCTTTCCCAGAATGGTTCGACTGAGCAACATGACCAACCCTAAAATATTCTTTTACTTGTTGGAAGGCTGTATTGCACTCTTCTATCCATCTAAATGCTTTCCTTAGAACCTTGAAAAATGGGTGACATTTATCAATCGACCTGAAAATAAACTTGTTCAACGCAACTAGCCGATCGGCTAGCTTCTGGACTTCTTTTGTAGTTCTCAAGTATTGCATCTCCATGATTGCTCAAACTTTTTTCGGATTAGCTTCAATTCCTCGACTTGACACCATAAAGCCAAGAAACTTTCTAGAAGCAACTCCAAATGCACACTTGGTAGGATTCAACTTCATCTTGTATTTTTTCACTATCAAAGGTCTCTTATAGATCAGCTACATGAAAGTCAATTTTCTTACTTTTAACGAGTATGCCGTCCATATACATATTACATTTCTCCCGATCTGATTCTTAAAGATTTTATTCATAAAACTTTGATACATTGCTCTAGCATTCTTCAATCCAAATGGCATAATTATGTAGCAATACAAACCTCAGTCTGAAATAAATGCTATGTTCTCTTAATCATACTCTGCTATCCTGATCTGGTTATACCCTGAGAAAGCATCCATGAATGATAAGAGCTCATGTTCTCCCGTGGAATCAATTAGTAGATCAATTACATGTCAAAGAAAGTTATCATTTGGGCAGGTTTTGCTTAGATTAGTGAAGCCCACACATATTCGCCACTTCTTATTGGATTTTTTCACTATAAAAATATTTGATAACCAGGTCAGATATTGAACCTCACGGATGAAATTTGCCTTAAGTAACTTGTCTACTTCCTTTGCTATAGCTTTATTTCACTCGAGGAAAAAGGTTCTGCTCTTCTGTTTTATTAGGCTGGCAGTCGAGAAAATGTTCAAGTGATAAGCCATGACGTTGGTATCAATGTATGGTATGTTTTCATGAGACCAAATGAAGACATTCATATTCTTCACCAAAAATTTTTCCAGTTCACGTCATCGAGCCTACTTTAACAGTTCTTCCTTAGTTGGGAGTGTCAATCATAACATCCTCCAGCTCTTCTTTTAGTTCCCTTCCTGAACTCCTCATTATCTCTCATTTCTAGCTCTTCTACTATGAATGTCTCCCTGTTCGTGTCTCTCTTTAATGAGAACATATAGTATTCTGAGCAACCCACCGATCACATTTTACATATTCTACATCGTTCTTTATAGGAAACTTGACCCTTAAGTGATAGGTAGATGTGACTACTTTAAATTGATTTAGTGAAGTCCTCACGAATATGGCATTATATGCTAACAAACAGTCTTCCACCAAGAAGTTAACCATCTTAGTCACGTGGTGCGTTTCCATTCCCAGGGTGATCGGCAACACTATGGAGTCGAGTAGAGTTACTCGATTTTCTGTGAAACCAACCAGGAGTTATAAGACTGGCTATATTTTATTCTTCCCTATCGTTATTTCTTTAAAGGCACTCTAACACAAAATATCTACTGAACTCTTGTTATCCATTAAGATTCTACAAATTTTAAAGTTTGTAATTATTGATGAAATGACAAGAAGGTCACCGTGGGGTTGGCATACCTCGTTCATTTTTTCCTCATTGAAAGTAATTAGCTGCTACTCTACTTGTGCTTTTTTACTTGGTCGATCAATCGTCAGTACTTTTTTATCTCTACTCACCTTCCGAGCGTATTTCTTTCTGGAGATCAAGGACTCCTTCTTGTAGTGAATCCTCTTGAGATAACTCTTATCTCTTCGATCGGCTGTTGATTCTGCTGTGCTTGATCGGAGGTTCTTCAATTAGGACTCTTTCTTCTCAGGCTCCTCTCGTTGGTACTTCTTCGATCAGCTCTTTTGTTATTATCCCAACTGGCTACAAATCGGCCAAGCTTTCATAACTTAATTAGTTCTTCACCTTGCTTCTTTAGATTGATGCAGTCTGTGATCCTTATGAAATTAGCAATATTTTGCTTGGGATCTCTTATTGACTAGGACTTTCAACTTATCAAGCCATTTGAAAGTTAGATCATTCTAGATCTCATAAAAAAATTTATAATCTTGTATTAAGAGAAGTAAAATTATTGTCGATGTCATCGTACCACCATTCGCCTCGTTCCGGCCTAATATCGTACCTCTTATTCTTGGAATTTTGAGAATTTCGAGTATTTTCGAAATCGTTCGACCTCTTCTTATCCTTTTTGGAGCCTCTTGCCCCTTTGCTTTCTCGTGTAGCCCTCAGGGCATTCTCCATGCTAATATGCTTCTAACCTCGTGCAATTAGCTCAACCATATCAATGGGAATTTTCTCTAGAAGTGAAGCCATGAATTTGGGCATTCTCAACCCACTTATAAAGGCTGTGACAGCCACCTTATCATCTACCTCATCCACATTTAAAATGAGCCTCCCAACGTAATATCTAGGAGATTTGTCCTTGCTTTGCTTGATCGTCAAGAGGTGAGTAGCTAGCCTTCTCTGTCTCTTTTCTCTAATAAACTAGCCCATAGACAGCTTACTAACCAGTGAAAAAGTGGTAATGGTGCCTGGCTTGATTTTGTTGAACCACAACTGAGCTAGGCCCTTGAGTGTTATTGAAAATACACGGCAGATGATTTCGTCAGGTCTCGAGATGGTTGGATGGGTCTTTCGAACCATCAAAAGGGTGCATCACAGGCATTTTGAATTTTGATGGTAGAGGATAAGCCATTATTTCCTGAGAAAATGACGAATCTCCGTTGCGTTTGGGCCTTTAACAGCCGCTAGGACACCATGAATCTGAACTTGCATGGCTCGCATTAGTTCTTTCTAAGGATGGACACTAGCATCTCTTACACTAGCCATCTCCGTACGTGAAGCCTTGGGACAATAGCCGGCTCCACGACCAGCTCCAACTATCCTTCCTCATTTCTTGGATTCCTCTGATTACCTATAGGGATTTATTTTTTCCCATGACACCGATTTTATTTTCACTTTGTCCATCTTAATTTCCACCGCCGTTCATCTCAATTATCCCTCGTTATGTGCTCCATTAACAGGGGATCCATCGAAGGGGATGGGACAAAAACAGGGACGGCATTATCCTGTTAGTTCTAGGCCGCCAATGTCTATATGACTACTATTACCTCCCTCAACTGGTTCTCAGTGGCATTGATCTGCTCATTTTTTTGATTCTCCATTGTTTTCTGTTGGTTGTGAACAAGGTTGAGTGTTTATATTGGATCTGGTTTGGACCAAAACAATTGTAAGAAAAGTTGAATTCCCACAAACTGCACCAACTAATAATTTTGTAAGCTTATACATCCCTGAAAGTCCGATCCAAGCCTACGAAGCTGTTTGAAACACCGGTCTTATATTGGTTAAAGAGTCTCCAATACTTAAGTTGGCAAGAAAGTTGAGTGAATATTTTGGTGGAGTCTTAGTAAGGTAAAAGTGTTTGTACCTATGTCCTTATGAAGTGTTGATGTATATATATAAGAAGCCTCACGTGGAATGGTATGCACGAATTGCATGTGATCATAGCTCTTTATTCTCCAGTGAGATAATGCCACTAGTATTATAGATCCCAAGCTTGATTCTTAGTTCATTAGCCTATTTATTATTTATATACAATGCAGTTTATAACAACACTTTTATAGGCGTATATGCTAGAATGGTCAGGAGAGAGTTGTACGTGTGACTCATGACATCAGCTGCCATAGCAGGAATGAATTAGTTGATCATAGACTAACCAGGCAACCTGGGCCCGACTGGAAACGTCCCTACTTAGTTATCTTAGTCAGGTCAGGAAAACCTGATCAGGTTCATCGACACTTGGATGCCCCTAGTTGGGTAAAGGTCAAGTTGGATTCTCCCGATCAGGTTAATGGTAGGTAGGATACTCATCAGTTCGAGGCAGTGCGAAATATTCCCACACAATTATGTTTTATTGGACTATAGACTAATGCTTACATTTGGGCAAATTCCTATTATGAGGTATATTAGAAGGGCCATTATAGCACTATTGACATTTATATCCCTTAAAGATAGGACATATTCAAGTAATACAGATTTTCCATTATCCTGAAAAAAGTAGTATGGTTGGTGGCTTCACTTGAATAGCTAATTGTCACCCAATTTGTTGTAAGCCACAAAATGGTGTGGTTGTTAACTTCGCGTCATAAAATGGTGTGGTTGTTAACTTCGTGTCCTTTTTTTTTGTGGTAAATAAGCATATTATTTGGATTAAAGGAGAAAAAATATACAATATCTAGAGGGCATACCCTTGTAATTACAAAGGAGCCAGTAAGCTATACAAAAGAATAAATCCCCAGTTTTTATGTATTATATTGTTCACATTAATGGACTTGAGCTTTGCAACTTGGAAAGCTTTAGTGTGGACTTTATACTTCATCTTCTCTAGCACTTCTCTTGGTAAAGTAGTTATCCCTTAAAGTCTCTTGCATTTCTCTCGATCCATAAATTATAGATCATTGAGGACCATGCTAATTTGTTTATGGTGTTCATAAAGAATTTACAGTTGAATTTCCCAATAGCCCATTCAACTTCGTGCTTCTAACTTTGCTTTGGTCTTGGTTTTATGCATAATCTATTCAATTCAAGCCACACTTCATATGAATACGAGCAATCAAAGAACATGTGGTTAAGTGTTTCGTTTTCTTGCTTGCAGAGCTCACAGCATGTATTATCAATTAACTCCCAGCGAGATAATTTCTCGTTAGTATTGAGCTTCTCCTTTATAACCATCCAAAGAATAAGAGAGTGCCTTGGGATGTTTTGTGGGCACCATATCAGCTTATGTCATATTACTTTGGGGTGTTGTGCTCTGATAGCATTCCAAGTGGAAACCAATGAGTAAATCCTAGTTTTTAAGGCAGCCATACAAAGGAATCTGGACCAGCATTGATTGGGAGAAAGCTAAATGAAAGAACTTCTTATAATTCTCGAGTAGTTGGAAAAGGCCATGCCCAGGTTCTATTCCTTAGAATAGAAGAGACCTTAGAGTTGAGTAGGAGACCTGTATCATATGCTATTCTTGGCCCATACTTAGGAATGAGAGGGCCTAGTGAGTGCCCATTGTCATACCATAACGAGATAGTCTCTCCATTGCCAACTGTTAATTTAGAGATACTTGTAGCAGTCCCCTTAGTTTGAGAAGCTTACGCCATGTCCATTAGCAATCACTTGGTGGTTTAGCTTGCCAGAAACTATTTCCTTTCAGGAGATATCTGTGACACTAAAAGCCCCAGAGGGAGTTCTTGTTGGTGCATAATGTCCATAAGTGGCGTTGCATTGCCGCTTTGTTCCAATCCGCTAGCTTGTGGATGCCAAGTCCACCTTTTTTTAATGGTCGACAAATATCATTCCATGCAACCTTACTTCCATACTTCTTGAGTTCTGTACCAGACCACAAGAACCTGCGTAAAAGCTGTTCTATTGAGTTGCATACCTTTTTCGGGAATATAAAATGAGGGCTCCAAAAAACTTGAATAGCAAAGAAGACTGATTTGATAAGCACTAGTCTCCCTGCATAAAATAGTGCACAATTAGCCCAACTCTTGATTCTAGTTAGCAACTTATCAATCAGCGGTTGGCAATCTCTATATTTGAGTTTGGTGGAGATTAAAGGGATGCCTAGGTATTTGACAGGTAGAGCTCCTAGCTGAAATCCAAGTATGGACTTCGCGTCTTTGGTTAAGTATCACTCATCCTAAAATAGTATTGGGGTGGAGGATGAGATTGCATGATTAGGGAATTTTCCTCAGATGTTATATTTTAATTTATATTGATATATTCCATTACTTAAATTTAAGATTGTACATTTATGCGCATGTGCATACTTTTTTTTCCAACTTTAGAGCTCAATTTTCTATAATTTAGGTGACCATTCAAAAGCAAAAAATTAGTCCTCAAAAATTGAGCTAGTTGACTATCAGTTGAACCTAGATTTTATGGGTTTTTCTTATCTTATATGTTTATTCGATGACCCAAGCTCTAGGACTTTTGAGACTACTTAGTATATTTGTATATTATTCTAAGTTGAGATATTATTGTGGCTCACTAACAAAGATTTAATTGTTATAAATTGTGTATGATATGTTGCAACTTGAGAGGTTTTTATTTGTTGGTTATGTAGGTAACAACTCTTTTATTACTTATTATTTAATCTCAACGGGATTGCAGGATGTGCATATGCTAGTTGTCGCACCCCCACTCTAGGATACATAATTAATCCTTAAATAGAGGGGGACACCTCTAAACCTCTGTCCAAAATGAATATTAATAATCCCCATTTAAATAAATACACATCATCTGAAAACGGAACCTATCAAGTTTATATTATAACAGTGACTAAAATAAACTGAAGATCTCACAAGCATCAGATTATACATAACTTAAAGTTTTAAAACATATTAAACAAAGTACCAAACTAATACTGTTGAAATTCTAGGTTTATTTACAGAAAC
>QLOD02153153.1:0-14734 GCA_003260245.2 Sideroxylon spinosum
TCACTAAAATCATATTTAAATCTCAAGAAAAAAATAATTATTAAAATTATTTTTAATAAATAATAATTCCTTTAAAAGATTTTAGTCTGATTCGAAATAAAGCTATTAAATGATCATTTTATCATTGTGTTTTAGTTCTAGACTAAGTTAGTATTCTTGACAATCCAAAAGGTCTAGAGATATTTTTTGACATACTTCATATCGGCTTAACAATTGGTGAATTGATCTAAATACGACTTATAAATGATCATTTTGCCCCTTGGGTCCATTTTGACCTAGATTCAAATTATAGACATTTCAAAAGGTTGAAACTCGAGAAATTATTTTTTATTAAGTTTTTTCTCAGTTTAGCAAGTTTCGAACCGATTCAAGTTTGAACCATAAGATTCAAACCGATTCAAGTTTGGACGATAAGATGATCATTTTACCCTTGAATTCATTTTCGATTTAGAATCGAATTAGATTGATTTAAAGTTGGGTTATAAAATGATTATTTTATTTCAGACCCGTTTTTTGACCAAAATTTGTATTCTTGGCTTTCAAAAAGACTAAAAACTATTTATCGATGTATTTCTTAATCGATAAAAAGTTGGCCCAATGAATAACGTGAATTGGATTTCCTATAGTGCGTTTGGAGTACGTTTGGAGTTGGATTTTGGTCTCTATAAAGGAACGTAATACACAATCATAAATGATGAGATTAGGGTTTTCTAGGGATTGTGAGAGAGAAAAATGAAGAATAATGCAAAAAGAGTTTCTCTAATGGTTTATTCAACATTCTTTCTCTTATTTTTTGTAATCCTTCCTTCATTATTGAAGGTTACTAATAGAAAATCAGATATATTAAACAATTTTTTCAAGAAAATTGGATATATTAAAACAATTTTTTGAACCATGCGAATCTTGTATTTTTTGCTTTTTTTTTTTTTACAATTTCGTTAATTAGAATAGATTTGCTATTGTTGTTAGGTTTGATCCAAATTTCGCACAAAAAAAAAAAAAACTAAAAATATAATAAAATAAAATACATGATCAACATATAAATTTTTTGATTTAATTATTTTTAATTTTCCTCCAAGCACAAAATAAATAAGAATTTTAAATCTCTTTCCTTTTCTTTTTTTTCATTTTTTCATCGATAAATCTTTAATTCAAACAGAGACCTATTGAATCATAGTCCCAGCGCTGGTGTCCATGCCATAACTTCCAGTTGTACAAGTTCGGTCTTGATTAGAAACAGAGTTCACTGCCTCTTCTAAAATGGTTTTGGACTCAGCCAAACAATTATTGTGCGACAACTATTGAAATATTATAAATATTATTGACCAAAAAAACTAAAATAAAACTATTGGTTATAAGATGGTTGTATATGTGTGTGCGCGTGTAAAGGAAACAATTTCAAATGGCCCGATTAAATTTGTTAAAATAATATTCAAAATGATTTTTAAAATAATACATTTTAAAGATAAAAAGAAAAAAATACCCCTTTGAGATGACCTGAAAGGTTCTTTATCATTTCTCCACATCTATATAATAAAATGACTCATATGATGTGATAGTTATTCTACATGGCGAAGAAAGAGAGAGACAAAGAGAGAGAGGGTAGGGGAAGGGAGGGACTGGTGGGTCTCACGTGCCTTTAGGCACAGGGTATTCCTAATATATTTAATTCTTTAATTGATTTTAAGGTTTTTATCAAACAGTCCCCCCTCTGATTTCAATCAGCGGTTTCTTGAGATCAGAAAGTTAGAAACCCAATCAAAACCAAATCCCAACAGTAGATGATGCAATCGAAAACCACAGCCCCAGCAAAAAGAAAAGAAAAGGCAAAGGGCAACTTGACACTTGTCAAACTTTGACGTTATGTTCAAGGAAGTCCTTAATTACCCATGAAAGAGATTGTGAAGGATTAAAAAATTGTTAATTGGGAATATTGCTACAAATGGCAAGTCCTAAACCATTCATTCTTGTAAAAAATTAATTGTTTGTTTGCTTCATTTGGATTTTCTGCAGCTATGTATCACTAAAGCTGCACCAAGTTGAAATTTACTAATCACAGAATCTGTTAATGTTTTCCTCTGTTTCTTAGTACCCCTACATCAATGTAAATAAGTATCGAAGAGGTTGGTTCTTATCAGGCTTGCATTCCCTTTCACAGAAGCAACCAATGTCTCGCAAATATATGTTTCCAGTTATGTTATTGAGTTCATCTTTGTTTCTCTCTTCCTACACCCTCTTCCATGTGAGCTTCATTTTCCTCACCTCAACCAGCACAGTGAAATTCACTCTGGCATTCACAAATGAGACTGAGAGGCAATCTCTGCTCTCCATCAAGAATCAAATTCTTGAGGATCCGCTCAATGTGCTCAGTTCATGGAACTGTTCTCTCCACTTCTGTGATTGGCAAGGGATTACCTGCAGTGCTCACCATCAAAGAGTGACTGTCCTAAACCTTTCATCTCTACAGCTAGCTGGCTCCTTGTCGCCCCATATTAGTAACTTGTCCTTCCTTAGGGCCATACATCTTGACAACAATAGGTTCAATGGCGCAATCCTTCCAGAATTGGGTCGATTGTTTCGTCTTCAAAATCTTTCCTTATATGGTAACTCTTTTGAAGGCGGACTTCCAAGCAGTCTGAGTAACTGTTCAAACAGTCTTGGAGGAGAAGTCCCTGCTGAGCTAGGTTCCCTGTCAGGTCTTCAAGCGTTGTTACTTACCAATAATCACTTCCGTGGTCGGATCCCACCCTCACTTGGGAACCTCTCTGCACTACACAGACTTTATCTATCTCTTAACAACCTGGAAGGAAGCATTCCTGATGAATGGGGACAGCTTTCAAAGTTCACATTCATCCTAGGGAGAACAAGTTGTCAGGTGAGATTCCTGCCTCGCTGGACAATTCATCCTCTGTCATTTCCTTTGGGATAGCTTTCAACAAATATTTACGAGGAAGTCTTCCAAATTTTGGCTTGTCCCTCCCAAAACTCCGGGGATTTTTTGCTGCAGACAACCAATTCTCCGGTTCTTTTCCACCGTCAATAGCAAACGCTTCTGATCTTGTGTACTTTGATATTGCCCGAAACAAATTAACTGGGTCTTTACCAATGAATTTGGGAAGCCTTCGAAATCTAGAATTTTTTAGCGTTTCGGTGAACCAACTTGGAAGTAGTGAAGTCAATGATTTTGGCTTTTTCACTTCTTTATCCAACTGTTCCTATCTAAGTGTGCTTCAGTTAGAAGGCAATCAATTTGGAGGAGTGTTGCCCAGCACCATTGCCAATCTCTCCACCAACCTCTTTCATCTGACCCTAGGTAACAACCCTATACATGGAAACATCCCACCAGAGATGGGGAACCTCATCAACATAACGCTTCTAGAATTAGCAGACACAATGCTAACAGGAAGTGTTCCTATCTCCATTGGGAAACTTACCAATTTGCAAGAATTTTTCTTGTTCAATACGAAGATAACTGGTAAAATTCCGTTCTCTATTGGTAATCTCTCCGGACTAAGTTGGCTACTCTTAAATCAAAATAGGTTAGAGGGAGATATACCTGTTTCTTTGGGTGATTGCAAAAATCTAATTGCCTTGGATCTTTCAGATAATCGCCTCACTGCTGCGATACTCAAACAAATTTTTGAACTCTCTCTCTCAATTGGCCAAGCATTAGCAAATAATTTCTTCTCTGGCCCAATGCCGCAAGTTGGTGACATGAAAAATATTGGACGTCTGTATCTTTCCGAAAACCAATTGTCCGGAGAAACTCCAAGCACTCTTGGTGGTTGTCAAGTGTTAGAGTTTCTCCATTTGGGGGGTAACCATTTTGAAGGGATTGTTCCATCATCTTTCCAACAATTGAGGGGTATTCAATCCTTAGATCTTTCTCGAAATAATTTATCCGGACAAATTCCGAGTTTTTTCGTAGAGTTCACATTAATTCAGAATCTCAACCTTTCTAATAATGTGTTTGAAGGTGAAGCTCCAATTGAGGGAGTGTTTAAAAACATTAGTGCATTTTCAATTGAAGGAAATGAAAAACTCTCTGGAGGAATTGAAAAGTTGAGATTGCCTGCATGTCCAACAAAAATCTTGAAGAAAAGAAAGATCCGTTTGAGTCATAGAGTAATAATTCCTCTAGTAATTACTCCAATTTTTCTTCTGTTTCTAGTCTCTCTTTTGGTTATTCTTCGTAAAACCAAAAGGTCTGGGCAACAAATTGATTCAGCCATCCCTTTACAAGATCTATACTCAAAACTTTCTTATGCAGAACTACTTCAAGCAACAAATAGGTTTTCTTTAGAAAACTTAATTGGAGAGGGAAGATATGGATATGTTTACAAAGGAATCCTCAATCATGGAGAATAAGTAGTCGCTGTGAAGGTACTCAAACTTCAAGAAAGCAGAGCTAACAAGAGCTTCACCACTGAATGCGAGGCACTGAGGAACATTCGCCACCGCAATCTGGTCAAGATCATCACATCTTGTTCGAGCACTGATTTTAATGGTAACAATTTCAAGGCCTTAGTCTATGAGTTTGTACCAAATGGGACTTTACATGATTGATTACACCCATTATCATCTGAACAACTGGATAGAAAGAATTTGAGCTTAGTTCAAAGGATAAATGTTGCCATAGATGTGGCATCTGTATTGGATTACCTTCATCATCACTGCGAAATGATAATCTGTCATTGTGATCTAAAACCAAACAACGTTGCTTCTTGATAATGACTTTTGTGCCCACTTGAGTGATTTTGGGCTAGCAAGGATTCTTTTGGCCTCAATTGATGATGAATCAATACACAGAAATTCAACTTCAACTGGGATTAGAGGAACAGCTGGCTACATCCCTTTAGGTAATTGTGCTCTATTCATTTGTTGCTCGACTTAATTAAGACACTAGTTAATTATTTTTTGTATTGTCAAACTAGCATCTGAAATTTAAATGTTTATGGTTTAGCAAAAACTTGATTTTGCATTTACAGATTTCAAAACCAAAACCAAACCTTTTCAAGGCCAGCATAGTGTTATATATATAATTAGAAGTTTTAATCAATATTTTTCTTCAGAATAATGTAGTTGTAACTAATCACTTTAAAATAAGAGAATATCTATTATACTAACTGCATTTTTTTCTTTAAGCATTGACTTGAAAAAAAAAAACTGTTGATTACGAAAAATATATTTATCATATTATTTAGGTAAAAGTTTTTTGCAAAAAATTCTAGCTGACCATCTTTTCAAATCATTACCATATCTAAACATGTATGGCAATTTTGTTATTTTGAAACCAAACAATTCAATCTGGCTATAGAAGATAGTTACCTATGAGGTATAAATTTTGGAGAACCAACTAAACCTCACTATTTGGCAGCTTAGATCAATTTGTTTAACTATTTTGTAGAATATGGTACGAGTAAGATGGTATCGACACAAGGTGATGTGTACAGCTATGGAATCCTCTTACTCAAATTGTTCACAGGAAAAAGACCCACAAGCAACATTTTTGTAGAAAAGTTTAGCCTTTACAACCATGCACAGATGGCTCTTCCAAATCGTGCAATGGAGATTGTTGATGCAATGGAGATTGTTGATCCCCGACTCTTACTGGAAGATGGAGGTGGGTCGAATAGGAGCAGACAGAGTCAAAGAGGTAATAATGATGGAATTGAAGAATGCATGCAATCTATCCTACAAATTGGAGTTTCCTATTCTGCTGAACTTCCAAGTGAGCGAATGAATCTAGGAGATGTTCTCATTGAATTGTATAGGATCAAAAAAATATTTCTCAAGCTGGTTTAAATCCAGCTCATGCTAGTTCTAATGGCCAATTATCCTTTATGAAGAAAATACTCAATCTTTTGTTTTTTGCAAGACCTTGTTTATTTTGTGGGATAAGGGGTGAGATGGGGTATAGCACTCACAAAATAAGAATGGGAGAAAAAGAGATTAAATGGCTAAAATACTATTTAAACCTCAAAAGAAACTTATTAAGGTTGTTCATTTTCAAGATATTGGAAAAATGAATTAATAAAGTGACAATAAAAAAAATATATATCTTAACAATTTTACTTTTGATTGCTTGTAAATAAATAAATAAGAAGTACATTACGAGTGCTTGAGACTACTAAGTTAATTTTAGTTAGTAAGATTATCTATTATAATTTCTAAGATTATTATTCAGTTACTTATTTTCTCATCGTTATATATATAAATATCTACATAATCCCAATATCTCCCATATAAATCACCTTTTAAGTAAAGAAAGAAAATATTAATATGTATCAAGTAAGATTATATATTGTGAGTCTTAAAAATATTTTAAAATTATATCTACATTTTTAATATCTTCAATCTAAAGCAACTCCTAACTACAATTGAAAAAATATTATTGTTAATCAAATAAAACTATCATTTGTAATAAAAATCATAATAATATCTCGGAAATTTTTGACAATTTTTGTTAATAATTTGAATATTATGTTCAGTTATGAGCAATTTATAAATTTAAAAATGCATAATTTAATTGACAAATTAATGCTACATTTCTTGTTTATTAGAATCCCATGCACAGCACGCACATATATATCAACTCTAGAAGGTGATAATATAAAAGAGATTTTTACAATTTCATGTAAATATATGGATGTTAATGTCCAAATTACACATATATGAATTTTTTTTAAAATACCCTCCTCTAAGAATCCAATTTTTTTTTTCATTTCTTTTTTGTCACGACCCTAACCGCACCTCTTTCACCCCCACACCAACCCTACCATCGGTTCCCCCCTCACCCACCCCTACCTATTCCCTTCCATCTTATACCTAGATCCAACACACTATTCCTCCAATTAACTACTACCCCACCACCCCATTCAGGGCCACCCCTTCTATTTTATTTCACACTTACTTTTTCTTTGTATAAATTTAAAAAAAAAAAAGTTCTAATCATTATAATATGAAGAGTCATTACAATATCTACGTGTTATTTATAACTAAATCAAGTGTTAGTTGGCACTATATATAGCACCCCTACATGGTATTGATAAAGACTTGCTATAGTTATGAGTAGCACCTAAATACTGTAACAATTAGAATCTCATGCTTTAGTGATTAACACACTTTTTGAAAAATTATTTCTTTAAAAAAAAAACAAAAAACAAAATTGTGGTTCTGGTTGAATTGGTCGTGGGATTAAGTCTGCCCAGGTGAGAAAAGAGATGAGAAAGAGAGAAAAAAGAATGAACAATTATAAAATAAATGGTTCTTTTTTTTTTTTTTTTTTTGTAAAATGAATACGAAAATTTCATGAATATATGTCTCATAGGCATCGTTATAACTTCACACACACTCACACGAAGTACCCATTTTTGCAGTTTAATTTTGCAATATACATAAGGTATTCAAATTTAAAACTAACTCAAAAATCAAAAAATCAATTATTATGCTTCCTTCATATCTTCTATAACTTAGGAATTTACCACTTCAACCAAAAAAAAAAAAAAAAAAAAGAGCACATAGTAACCTTCTGCAAGTGTTAAACTGAACATAGCGGCGAAACTACTAATCTGTCTACACATTCCACCACTAAATGATATTGACAGAGCACTTTTCGTTTCTAAAACAAACAATTGTGTAATGTGTATTGATAATTACACATTACCATCCTGAACCAAAAAATGCTATGATAAATATCATTTGCTAATTGAAAAAAATCACAATTTGCGTTTGCCAATCGAAAACATCATAATCATAAGCCAATGATAATCTTTACACAAAAACACAGAGACAGAGAGAGAGAAAGAGATTACAAAAATTTCAACTACACAAATGTCATAAAACATGAGCCCTGTCCACGTTTCAAGTACCAAAGATCAAATGTTTTCACCAGTAATGTAAATGCCCAAGAACCCCTGTTTCAGCTTTCACAAAACGGATGCAACTCAGAATTCTACCAAGTGAATAATAAACAGTCACCACTGCGGGCAGCACCCGAGTAGTATTAACCACCTGCACAAGCTCAGAGAGAGATGTTCGAAATAAAGTAATGTGAATGTGAATTTAGAACATCAATCTAAATATTATTTTGCAAAACTATTATGCAAAAAGCGTACCTGTTTGAACCAGTTTGATTGTAAGAAAAATCTTCTGAGATGGTGAACAGTGGCAGCTAGAGTTAGGTCTTCTTCTCCTTCTGTGGGAACAAGATGACGGCTATCCATGGATCAAGCAATTTGAAAACCCTAGAGTGCAGAGAGGACCTAGCCAACACACATATATATATGTAGTCCAATGAACCCTCCCATAAAAAGACCATTAGACCCAATAGGCCCACACTTACTGTCCAACCACAATTACTTTATAATAGGTGTGCATGAGCCCATAAAATGATCACAGAATTGGTCCATTCTCAATGTCTTATAATCATACCGGTTTAGCCTGTTTATTAAATGAAAAACAACAATTAATGGAAGCTCAATTCAAGAAAATTCTAACATTCTCCCACTTGAGCAAACATTAATTATATTTTGATGGTTTATAAAAAAAATTTTACAAAAGGAGTCTCAGGCTGAAACAAAGAAAGCTTCATGTGGCCACTTAAAACAAAAACCGAATAAGGTCATGAGATAAACCACCTTAAACAAGTCCGGTCCAATAGAGTTATCAACATTGAACCAAGGCAATCATTATACTTTATGTGTATAAGGCTACTCATGATCACAAATGTCAAATAACTTTATCGACATGGATTTAATTGTGGTAGTGTGGCATGAAAATAGTTTCTAAATGTGATCATATCAAATGCTATTTTCATTGTCAGTCCTCAAAATGAACTCTCTTTGTCAACATGCGAATTCTATATGCTTCAATTATAAGCTAGTATGTCTTGAACAAAATATCTCGAGATTCCATATGGTGCCATTAATAAGACATACACCCAAAATAATATGTTTAAGATAGACACCCAATCTTAAACGATCATAGTATGCATGAATATATTCATTGTCACAATAAAATACCAAATGATGATCATCAACATGACATTATTGATAAAACATGATTGAAATAAATGTCAATAGAATCCATAAAATTCAAATAAATGAGAGTCAATATATGTAAAGAAAAAAACTCCCACTAACCAAGTACATCAAAAGACCCAATCATTCCCATGTTATCAACATGTTTTCTAAAAAACACCGGTCTTACTCCCTTTGTCAAGGGATCGGCCATCATCTTCTCTGTGTCAATGTGCTCAATGAAAATATCATATTTCTTCACTAAGTCTCTAACACTAAGATATTTAATCTCTAAGTGTTTAGAACCACTAGACCTTTTATTGTTCTTTGAAAAGAACACAGCAGCACTATTGTCATAGAAAACTCTTAGTGGTCTAGAAATAGAGTCTACTACCTTAAACTCTGAAATAAAATTACGTAGCCAAACTGCCTGCGTTGCAGCCCCATAGCAAGCAAAAAACTCCGCATGCATGGTTGAGGACGCCGTAAGATTTTGTTTTGCACTCTTCCAAGAAATGGCTCCTCTATCTAGCATGAAGATATACCCTGAAGTAGACTTTAAATCATCTACATATCCAGTAAAATCTGAATCTGAGTAATCAACCACCTCAAGGTCATTAACCTTCCTATACACAAGCATGTAATCTTTTATCTTTTGCAGATACCTTATGACCTTCTTAGCTGCCATCCAGTGCTCAACACCAGGGTTTACAAGATATCTACCAAGAACACTCACGGCAAAAGCTATGTCAGGTCTAGTACATACTTGAGCATACATCAAACTGCCAACTGCACTTGCATAAGGAATACTTCTCATCTGCTCTTTCTCAAGGTCATTTTTAGGACATCTACTTTTGCTCAGCTTGTCACCTTTTGCAATAGGCACATCCCCAGGCTTGCAATTCTGTATATTAAATCTCTAAAGTACTCGATTTATATATGCCTTTTGAGAAAGCCCCAACATCCCACGAGACCTATCACGATGAATCTCAATTCCTAAAACAAAAGATGCCTCACCAAGGTCTTTCATGTCAAAGGTGCAGGACAATAGTGATTTAGTTTCATGTAAAAGATTCAGATCACTACTAGCCAACAGAATGTCATCAACATAAAGAATAAGAAATATGAACTTACTCCCATTGACCTTGAGATATATACACTGATCTATCTTGTTTTCAACAAACCCTAGAGAAGTAACAACCTCATCAAACTTCAAGTACCACTGACGAGAAGCTTGCTTTAACCCATAAATAGATTTCATCAGTTTACACACCATACGTTCTTTACCATCTTCTTTAAGACCTTCAGGTTGTGCCATGTAAATTTCTTCACTCAGATTACCATTTAGAAAAGCAGATTTAACATTCATCTGGTGAAGCTCTAGATCATAATGAGCCACCAACGCCATGATGATCCGGAAAGGATCCTTAGATGAAACTGGAGAGAATATTTCATTATAGTCAATCCCCTCCTTCTGAGTGAACCCCTTTGCAACCAGCCTTGCTTTGAACCGCTCAACCTGGTCTTTAGCATCTTTCTTGGTTTTGAACACCCATTTGCAACCAATAGGCCTACATCTCTTTGGAAGATCAACAAGCTCCCACACTTTATTATGTGACATGGATTGCATTTCATCTTTCATTGCATTTACCCACATGCCAGACTGGGAAGTCACTGGATCAATCACTGGACCTACATCATAGTCACATTCACCAAGATACACAATATACTCATCAGAAATGGCAGGTCTCCGCTCCCTCCTAGATCTTCTCATTGGCATCTCTAGAACATGCTCAAGAGGTTGAGGAACATCAATTGGTGTAGGAAGATTAGCAGTCTCTTCTTGTTCACCACGATCATTTCTCTCTATAAGTGTTATAACATCACTATCATGTGTGACAGGCAAAGGTACAGAAACTACCTCTCGTCTGCTGTCTATTTCAACTGGATGAGTGCGGCCAACATCAGTAGTGTCCAGCTCCAAGAACTTAGCTATCATTGACTCAACAATCTTAGCACTTGGTGCTGGGTAATAGAACCTGTATCCTTTAGAATGATCTGGATATCCGATAAAGTAGCAACGAGTGGTTTTAGAGTCAGTCTTTTTCTCTAATGGGTTATAAATTCTCACTTCAGCAGGACAACCCCAAACATGTAAATGATTAAGGCTAGGCTTTCTACCAGTCCATAGCTCAAATGTTGTTTTAGGGACAGATTTAGAAGGAACTCTACTTAGAATATATAAGGCAGTTCTAATGGCTTCACCCTAGAGGTACATCGGTAAGTTACTTCGGCTCATCGTACTTCTCATCATATCCTGTAGGTGCGATTACGCCTTTCGGCCACACTATTTTGTTCAGGACTACCAGGCATAATGTATTGGGCAATAATCCCATAAGCTTGCAAATACTTAGGAAACGGACCTATCTGCTGGCCAGATACATCATGTTTACCATAGTATTCACCACCACGGTCAGACCTAACAATTTTAATGACTTTTCCTAATTGTTTTTCTACCTCTGTTTTAAAAATCTTGAATTTTTCAAGAGCATCAGACTTTTCTTTTATGAGGTAGACATAGCCATAACGTGAAAAGTCATCAATAAAGGTGATCATATATTTGTTGCCACAAAAGATAGTAGTATAAGGTCCACTAATGTCAGTGTGCACTATTTCTAAAAGACCCAGACTCCGTGTCGCTCCTTTCTTCTTAGTCTTGGTTAGCTTACCCCTAATACAATCAACATATGTATCTAGGTCCTTAAAGTCAAGAGGAATAAGAATGTCATCTTTTATTAGTCTCTCAACTCTTTCTTTAGAAATGTGACCTAGATGCTTATGCTATAACAAGTAAGACTTCTCTTTTGTGCGAGATCTCTTAGGCACACTATGTTCAACATGGAAGGAGGCATACTTATTATTATGGGATAATGATAACCTGTATAAGCCATCACATAACACACTATGGCCAATAATTTGAGAGTTATGTAATAAATCAACTCTACCATTGCCAAAATGAAAAGAATATCCAATTTTGTCCAAAACAGAAATAGAAATCAAATTCTGTCTAAAAGACTATACATAAAAAACATTTTTCAAAACTAGTTGAAAACTAGAGTCTAAATTTAAAACTACTAAAACTACTATTCCAATAGACTCGACTGTGACTGCCACATCATTTGTAACTTTAAGCTTGGACTCACTCTCATTTGGCTTCCTTTGGTTTGTGAACCCCTGTAAAGTAGCAACATGAACAGTTGCACCACTGTCAAGCCACCAAGAATTTGATGGGACATTAACTAATTTGGATTTGAAACAAACAAAAGAAAACGAGTTACCTCCTTCTTTCTTCTTTTTCTCGAACCAAGACTTGAATTTGACACATGTCTCTCTCTTATGACCAAAAACACTTGACATCTTTCGTTCCCTTAAGACCCCCTACATTATAAGTCTGACCACCACTATGCCTGTTGTTATCTTGAACTCTATGAAAAGTATTGAAACTAACTTTCCATTGGTTTCCATGACCTTTCCCAGGATGAAATTTGACATTAAAAACAACAAAGGCACTCTCACTCTTTTCCTTCTTTAGTTTCTCTTCCTCTAAGACACACTTGGCTATAAGGTCATTGATGGTCCAATTCTGGTTTTGGGTATTGTAGGCTGTTTTGATTTGACTGAAATCATATGGTAATGAATTAAGAGCTTGGTGAACAATGAAGTCATCAGGAATTGGAACTTTAAGATCTTTAAGTTTGGACTGGATAAAGACTAGTTTGAGGATGAATTCTCTTACCCCAGATTGGCTATCATACTTCACACTCATTAACTCACTCATCAGAGATCTAGCCTCAGTCTTATGGATACATGGTATCTAGCTCCCACAGCATCAAAGAACTCTTTGGCATTGGTAGTCTCAGGTAGGCCACTCATAAGATGCTCAGAGATGGATCTTTTAATGGCAATAAGACTCAAACGATTTGATCTATCCCACTTGGCATAATACTCCTTCTCATCAGCAGTACTGGTAGTGGTAGGCTTAGGTGGTTCTTTCTCTCTCAATGCCAAATCAATGTCAACTATACCCAAAGCAAACTCAATGTCTTGCTTCCACCTTTTATAATTAGAACCAGTCAAAAGCTTAATAGTAGTATTGCTGTTATTAACTGCAAAAGAGACTGTTTGAACAACCGAATATTAATTAAATCATAAATTAGGCAATAAACATAAAATAAATATGCTTTGAATAATATAAGCATTATTTAATAGAATCCAAGTGCATTATTACAGTCTCCCCTCTGGGCAGAGAGTGCAACATGCCATAAGACTTCCATCCATGAAGCTACCAAGTGAAAACCACCACGTTTTCAAAAGCAGTCTCCTTTGGGTAGTCTAACCTTTTAGACTGAAGTGTTTTTGCTGTGGACACCACTATAGTAGGCCGATATGGACGTGTTTATTGACGTCGGGCCAGAGAAGCCCAACCATTATTATTATGGATTGATTTTAATGTTTAGTTTATTTAATTGGGTTTTATTTTATTTATTATTTTGGACCCATTTGTTTTGGGCTTTTTTTAGTATTCGGTTTATTTTATTTTAGGCCATTGTGTTAGGCCCATGATATTTTCTATTTAAAACCTAATTAGGGTTAGTTGAACATTGATTTATTGATTGAATAATTCTGATTACTTTTCTCTCCTACGGCTGCTCTTCTCTGCCCTCGTTCTTCTCTTCTTGTTCTCCTTCTTCTTCTTTGGTTCTTTCTTTTGCTACTCAACCCTACATCAACTTTGGTATCAGAGCAAAGGATCCTACAAATTTTCTCAACCTTTATTGTTGTTCTAGTCTAAAAAAAAAAAAAAAAGCAACCGCAGCCGCAGCCGTCACCACCGGCCTTACGCACCATCATGCCTTTTGAATACGTTTTATGCAATTTTAGCAATATTTATCTCCGGTGAACTACACCACTGGCATCATCTACCTTCGGCGAACTCGCCGGTGACTCCAACGACCTCCGGTGACCCCAGCAGCACCACTTGCCTCTAGTGAACTCACAAGTGACCCCAGTGACCTTGGGCGACCTCCGGTGACTTTTTTCAACGAACTCCGGTGACTTTCCAACGAGGTCCAAAATACTCCAAGCCACTTCTCGGTTTTGGTGGATTCCAGAGTAGTAGTGCACTTTCGATTCCCAATTCGAAGGGTAACTTTGTTCCGTTATATTTTTGGTGATTATTAACTACTCTCTAATTTAGCAATTAATTGAATTATTGTGTGCATTGTGATTCCACCCATTCTGACATCTATTTTATTTTCCTTACATTGATTCCACTATCCACATTTGTTCCATCCTATTTTTTTTTATTACCCTTCCTTATTTTTTTTCCTTTATTTCTTAAAACTAAAGAAAATACCTCCACCTATATACCTTAAGCGAGCGATATACCAAGTGTTTATTTATTTGTTTCTTTGCGTTTTGATTCCACGTTAAACCCAAAACAAAAAAAAGACAGAACTATTGCTTGCACCTTATTCGAGTTATCTTATAACCTAATCAACATCTAGAGTTTTAGATGTCTTTACATATAACAGTTTAGGTTTATATTGGTAGTAAGTTGCACGAGTCGTTATTGACATCAACAAGTTTAGTCATAGAATCTTTGTATGCAATTACGTAGTGGTCGCACATTGGCATCCTCTAGCACTATGGCA
>QLOD02153259.1:0-14718 GCA_003260245.2 Sideroxylon spinosum
GAACTAATAAAAAAGAAGGAAAGGAAAGGAAATAAAAAATTTTAAATAAATATTTTTATTTGAATTAATTAAAAATAAAAAAAAATCCAAACAATCTTTTATTGTTCTCTTAACAAATATTGAGGATCCTCCCTTTCTCCCAAAAAAAAAAAAAAAGAAATTAACCCTATTTAAGTCTGATATATTTTAACCACAGCTTATTCCAATTAAGCGAATATCTGTGTACCAAATTTCTTAATGTACAAATTGACCAAGCTCAGGCTCAAGTCCGGGCACAACTTGTATCAATAACATGTTTAAATATACAGGGTAAATAAATTCTATCCCATATGGTTTGATTAAAATAAAGAAAAGGAAGAATATCAAACCAAACTAAACTAAACATTTTCCCACTAAATAGGATCAGTTATATGGATTTGACAACGCCAATCAAATCTGTTTAAGACCAAAAGAAAAGGAAGAATAAAGGAGAAAAAAAATCACAACGATTGACAAATAATTTTCTCTGTACTTTAAATAAAATGCCAAACGTACCGCTCATATAAAAAGAAAATTACAAAAAAATATTAGTAATAAATACAATTTATCTGTTTCAAACTTTTTCTCCCATCCTTTTTTCATTTTTTCAGGGGCACACCTTTCCTCTCTCGACAACAAACGACGTCACTTTTCTCCCAGCCCAACAAATATTGAAAAATATAAAAATGTTTTCCTTTCAGCTACACAATTATTTACAAAGAAAAATAATATAATATAATATAATATAATAAATAATACAAGAACAAAAACCCTTGCCAGGTCCAAGAAGTTACAATGCCAACATTTATCTGGTTAGAGGACAACCAGATCCAAGTGTGAAACTAATATCATGGTGGTAAAACCATCTCATTTGGCGAAAAATGTCGGCATAATACAACAAACACATCATTTGGCTAAGCATTGTTCAAAACATTTAATGCTGAAATTTATTGTTTTGAGAGGCCAGGCGACGACTGCTCCCCAGAATGGGTCAAGCCAGGGACTCTGCTCTTTGATAATGTGATTTGCTTGGTAGTATCAGTACCTGAGCTTGAACTTCGGTATAACACTCCAGCTTCGACCTCATCAAGTGTCTTATCACAAGAACAAACAAATATTTCAGTTCACTCGAAAAATAAATAAATAAATAGAAAACAACAACTATTCATGAGGCACCATGCATATTGTATTCTTGTGAATTAAATATACCCGACAGAATGGTGGAATCCGCCGGAAATAGAAAAACAATTCTTATTGTTAACAGTTTTACTCAATAAAAGCTATGTTCTGCCCACGTTAAATAACACTTTAAATAAAAAAAACTACCAAAACCCTAATAATAGAACTAAAAACGACAATATATCCAAAATTTACCAAAATTAGCAAGCATGCGATGATTGCCAAATCACGAAGGGAAAGAAAGTTAAATAAGCAATTTGACTCGTATCGTAACGGCAATTGCAAAAATAAAAATAACTACAAATAGAAAAAATAACAATTTGGACCCTAAATAAAGAAATTTTACCACTTGACAGCCTCTATCACCCCTAAGGTGGTGAAAATGACTTTTCAAAAAATTACTCAGAATGCATATATTAACCATCTAGGACAAATTACAAAAATGTCCTTGGATGTCCGAGTCTAGCGCCAGCTGTTCAACATCAAACCCCCCCAGGCCAAAACCCCGAAAAAAAAAAAGAACTTGATTGCCCAGATAATAAACATCGTCTTCACTTTAGATCAACTAATTTAATGAGGTGGAAGTTCAAAAATACCCGAACCATAGAAAGCAAAATAAAACAAAGTCAGTGGGAACACGACCAACATAAGCTCTTTTCTTCATTGGTCACAGGTCCACATTACCATGTCAACAAAAGCAACGGTACTTCTCAATTGAATATAACGTTCTTTTATTTCCTTTACTCACCTGAACAGCTTGCTGCATAACATGGTACGTTTCTCTTGTTTGCTTTCTTTTCATGACAATGTCGTCCTCCTCCTGCAACATCTCTTCATGTCTCTCACTGCACAGGCACCAAAATGCATATAAGCATCAAACTATAGAGTTCGCATAGTAGAAAAAGTCCATCAGTGAACCAGTCAAAATCCCACTTTGGTGTATGGTGGTGTTCTGTACCATAAGTCAAGTTTTCATAACCAGAAACAACCAGATGAAAGAATTCGAAACAATCTTCACTTTGATCATAAATTGAATGAACATAGCAATTTTCACAATTCAGTCATTAGAACCATCACATAGTTTAGCGTTTTACTAGACGCTAATGGCTTGGAAATTGGGCTATAAATAGAAACAAATATCCACCACCTAGGACTCGATGAGTGTACTTTCATACAATAAACTAAAAATGAAATTCTAAACAAAATTTACTAAACATTACTCACAAAACATTCAGAGTCAAATAAATTGGTTATTACCTATCACCCATGCGGTATAAACTTTTTATTTACGAACTCTTCTATTTACTCCAATAGAACTTGTGTCTACCAGATATGACGAGTAAAAATATGAGATACGTGTCATGTCAAACTTTTGTACCCGAATCCTCTAATTTTTAATGATACTTGAAGAATTTGCAGCTCATATCTCATTAAAAAAAAAAAAAAAAAAATTGGAAGAAGAAGAAGGGAAAAAAAATTCTAGCATTCCACATGTAAGGAAGATGATGATGAGTATGATGATGATGATGATGATAATAACTTTTTTCTAAATTCTATTTAAGTTCAAGTAAATTTATTAATAATAATCAAATCCTATGTAAGCATATTATACAATATGTAATATAGCAAAATGTTCACTAAATATTAACATATTCAAATCCAACTTTTAGATACGTATCTCAATATCTTAAGATTAAGGAGCAGGGACGTTTAGCTATAGTCCATATAACATAGCCTATTACTAATTGTGAATCAATTATTATTTCCTCACAACTGTTTAAAAGGATAGCCTATTTCCACCGGCTGCTAGCCACAGATCCTAAAAATAGAAAATAAATAAATTAAAGCTACAAAAAGGTTACTTGTTAAAAAAAAAAAATGATGGAGTGTGTACGTTTCTCATAATATTAGTGCCAAAAAGTTGTACTCATCTTCTTTGCCAATGATATTGCAAGCATAATTACTAATCTAATATAAACTAGGAAGTACAAACTTATCATCAAGAATGCCGTTTGCGAGTTGGACTAAATGGTGGACCCAAATATATGTTTCCCCACTCACTTTCAAATTGCACTTAGATCTCTTATTATTTTCTAGTTGTACAAAAATTTTCCTACTACTTTGCCCCAAAGACCCACTCACAGCTGCCCCTTTCCAGCATGGTGCATATATACATGGGACAATCTTCGGCTTAGTGTATATGTACATGTGACAATATTCAAGTGAAAACAAGTTTGAGTTCTCCAAAATTATTCCTGCAATTTATAGTACATTACCATAAAAACCCTTAAAAAAGCAATTTTATTATAAAAATTTCTCTTTCTCCCCATCAATGACTGTAGGAAATTCTCATTCCCACTGATTAAAAATCTTGGGCCCACCCCAAGTTAGACTCACAGGGAAGTCTAACATGTGGCAAATTCACCTTTTGTCAAGTCGGTTTTTTTTTCAAACATATTAGACACACCACAGACTCTCTTGGAAACATCATATATTCATTTTGGAATTTTTTTTTTTTTTTTTGCGAATTTATATTTTGATGATTTTATGGAATGTAATGATATTTTAGTTGTGGATTCATGAAACAACTTTTTGTTAAATGATGTGTTGGCTATTATATTGGATAAAATGTAGACATTATGTGACTTCTTGTTGATTTTTAAATCATAAAATACATGTTTTTTTTTTTAATTTTAATTAGTGTTATACTGCATTATTTCTATTGTATTTGAATAAAGTATAAATATACAACAAACGTAAACATAATAATATATATTTTTATCAAGTCCCTACCATGTCGTGTCCTGTATCTTTTTTAAAATCATAAAGTCAACACAAATGTGGCCAGGCTTCTTAGGGCATAAACATCAGCCCAGTCAAGAGACCATATTAAAGGTTCACCAGTGCAATGAGTCACTCAGTCAAACTAGGAAACTAGATCATAGAACTGTTGCTTTTTAAAATCATGATATTGGATAACAGAACCTTGGAATATAAACACCAGCCCATCCCAGGAATAACACTAGTCTAGTATTATCTCACCTAGAAAAGGCCCAGATAGGATCAACTAAAACAGCATATTTGTACAATGTACAACGGAGAACTTAATCCTAGTAATATTGAAACCTCTCCTAACTATGGGTTTCTCATACTCTCTCCACCGAGCAAATCAAAAAAAAAAAAAATGCTGTTATTTCAGGAAAGACAATCCTTTCCCAAAAAAGGAGTAGATTTAAAGTTATTTGTGCAACTCATGTTGTCTACAAAGGCGTTCACATTTGAATGTGGGTTTTCCAAACAAGACTTCAATGCTATTATGATATAAATGGCTTTGAGGATTCTTTGAAAGAATAAATGGGGAGTGAACAGAATGGTAAACAAAGAGAGTCAAACCTTAACAATTCATCAACAATGTTGCAACAAAATTATCACATTGAACAATTTTGATATTTGAATTTCCAGAAAGAAAAGAGAAATACTAACATGCATTATTACATTTTAAAATAATTGAGAGAAGGTTCTTAAAATATTTTTTTCACTAATTTAACTCCTCTCCCCAGTTCATCCCCTCCAGATTAAACATAGGAAGCATTAAAAGTATTAATTCAACTCAATAAAAGCCTTAATCCAAGACTAGTTGGTCTAGCTACATGAATCCTTCTTATCTATTCATTTCTATCGAAGATTATGCTTCCATAAGGTTGTTTGGAATAAGATTTTTATTCACAATTTCAATTTATTAGAAACATTTACAATGTCAGGAATATTAACAATGTTAGTAAATGAATTTATGTTTATTTAGCCAAGAGAAAATAGAATAGAGGTCAAACGGGAGAATTTTCTTTATACCATGTGCATACCTGTACAATTTCTTAATAAGGGTGTTAGGGAGATCCCTTTTCATATGGTTAACCTGGAGCACATACACAGTAACAGAATTGAGATAACAAAACCAGAGGATAGTTCAGTATCGAGGATAATTGAGATATTGCACACCTATCAACTACAAGGCTTTAACAACCAGAACAATGAAAGGAAAACTTAACATACCAGATAATGCATTATAGCTTTTGGGATCAAGTCCTGAACGTTCTTTCTAACGATATCATAGTAAGATCTCAAAAGTAATTTGGTTACCATTACTTCAATTGCTTCATTATCTGTTTGCATTTCTGGCGGCCTTAGGATGGCAGGGGGCTGAAATTACCAACCAGAGTGAGGTATTTGAATCGTGGATGAAGAAGACTATAATCATTTCTTAAAAATAGAGAATAAACTTATCAAGTCGTTGTCAATGACATTATTACCGCTCCCAATTGGATACAAGAAGGCATCTGCTCAATATCTTGGGCGCTATCACCAGGGGATCCATTAGTGGAACCTCCAGATGATGCTCGCCCAAATATAGATGAAATGGCCCGAGCCCTTGAGGACAAATTACCTGCTAAAAACCAAGTACAATGTAACAGTGTCATTGTAGCTGCAACTAATGCCAAGTATATGTCATAATCATTCTTCATGGGGACCTCACGGATCTCTCAGTCATCCACTCACTTGCGTGGGGGTGTGCAAGACTAAGAACCAGATTCTGAAAAACCAAAACAAACTCAATAATTTCATTTTGTTCAATTTGGTTCCTCAGTTTAAATTAGTTCGGTTCAGTTCTTTTATTTTGCAAATATTTTGGATTCCAGTTCATTATCAAAATTCCGATTGAAACCAAAAACTGAATTCGTGTAGTAAATATAATATTAATACATAACTATATGCAAATTTGATGGAATGCTTAATCCATTAGCTATGTTACATGGAGTCGGGTACAGGTGTTGGGCACGGACATGTGTCTAAGAGTCGGATCCATTAATTCTCTTATTCAAAAATACGGTGACACGGGAAAATAATTATATATTATATAATACAATTATTTTATTTTATAGGATAATATGGGATTAAATAGGTTCTATTAGAGTCTTTCATACATAAAACATAAGTTCTATGCATGACTTAGGTGCTAAAATTGAATTGCTAAATACATTTATTTGGATATTCAATTATATTAGGATGCGCATACCATACTCTTACTCAAGTAGCCTTATACAAGTGTCAAGCATATTGTAAGTCATATATTTAGAAGAGTTCATGTAATGTCCATTCGAGATGTAATAACTTAAAATTGTAGAGAATATCTAATTTTGTCTATTATTTTTATTATTTTTCCTTCTTGGTGGTATGAGAAATTGCCACCAACCAGAGGTCCAATTCAGTGACATACATAAATTTGACTTAATAGAGATGTATAGAACTGACAAATGAAAAATATGTAATTATATCTATCCCAACTACGCACCACAATGTACATGGGCTGCAACATAAATGCTGGGCTACATGCACTACCCAACAAGACGTAGACTGGTCTAGCCCAGGTTAGTACTTTTGGAACCTCCGCAGGTGAGGTTGAACCTCAGACCTCAAGAATATCACCAATCCTCTTCCAACTATTCCGCACCCAATAAAGTAGTTAAGATAAAATAACAATATAGGATGCTTTTTCTTGTAAGTAAAAGAATCAATAAATAAATAACAAATTCTAGACTTAAATTCATTATGAACACAGAATTTACCAGCCAACGTAGGTTTGTCATTGTTGGACTGAGGACGGTTTCCCTGCCACAGACCAAATGTGAAAGGAATTAAAGAATGTGATTATGAGTAAGTGATCATGGTAGACCAAGTAAGCTTCATGCCTTTGGGCAGCCTAAACAAAACATGGTCGTTAATAATTTTATAAACCAAGGCTCCATGAGGGTACCACCTAAACATCCACAAAATGTTTCAAGAGAAGACGCACCTTTCCATTAAATCATTCAAACGAAAACCTCAAAACTCTACTTTCTAAGAAATTAAGTGCCCTTTCATGACGTGCAAAAGAATGGTTACTCCTCTTTCCACAAATAGGCCACATTAAGCAAAGAAGAGCAACATTCCAAAGTCTTCTCTGTATGCATACCTAGATTTAAATATGTTACTAAAACTTATCAAAATATTATTAAATATTATTGTAAAAGGTTACGATAGAATAATATTTCACTTTTAAATTGAAACTTGTAACTATGATATTATAAATTCAATTGGAAAGCCTAATCAACAACAAAATGTAAATTTTGTTTGTTATATATTTGAAATTCAAACGAGACACATGAAAGTACTATTTCTCTTCAAGCAAAGCCAAAATTTGGTCAAAGCTGGACATAGTTTTACACAGCCGCAGCTCAAGCCAGGTAGTGGCATTATTAACAATGATAGCCCTGCCCAATTGCATATAATTAGCCTACGAGATCTTTCAGGCAGTGGACTTCCAACTAGGTCAGCACCCTTAACAATAATAGAGGCATTGAGTTTTTCGATATATCTTGAGGTCAAGTACGAGATTTGTTTGTGGACGAGGAGTGTTCAATTGTTATCAACAGGCCAAGTTGTGTTCATAAGGCCCACAGCACTACACGCATCTAATATACAATGTATTGAATAACCTGGGATTACAGCTTTCCCCCACCTATATTATCAGGTCATTAAAAAAGGGAATTTACCCCGATGAATGGGCCTCAAGCCTGCAGCATATAAGGAAATACCATTACCCATGTTGATAATTCGTTTGTGCTTCTACCCTCAATAGTTTTATTATTGGCTGTGTTCGTCATTTCCCCCCAAGGATCTCTACTTCCTCCAGCAAAGATTTTCAATCAAATCCATCCTGTTGATATGTTTCTTTTAACAAATTTGTTGGTATGTTAACTACTAATATTTCACTTGGTTAAGCCATAATCCATTCAAGACGAACTTAGCAAGAAAAGGTTGAGATTTCTGTCCCCTCCACGAGTTTTTCAACATCATTAACATCTTGATCCACATAAAAAAAATAAGAACCAAAAAAAAAAAAAATACCTACACAACGATTCCATTAAGATATCCTTAAACCCCGTTGTGATCAAGTGAGAGAACAAAATCATAGTTTATTAAGTAAAACACTGCATATTTGGTTCCGTCAAAGCGGTGGTGGGTACCTGTGAAGATTTCAGTTGTTGCGTAGCAAGCTCAACAGCTTTGTTTCCTCCAATAAAGTTTGGATGTGAAGAATTTATGTAATCTGTCTGAAAGAACAGGAAAAAAAAAATTGAATGACCAGCAAAAGATCACATTACTATTTGCATAAATGTCATAAATCCATAACAATAATCACTAACTCCCATTTCTGGCTTCAGATTTTCAATGTGCCATAGACCAAGGAGAGTTTATATTTGACGCGGAGATCAAATAAAAAGGAGCAAGTGACATTTCAGGGGCATTATTGACACAAAAGATTACTTTTCAACATATCCACTGCACATATACCTATAGGTGAGAATTGCAAAATGCAAACCAAGGCACTGGATTAGAAAAAGACTACTTAGATTCCCAAAACAAAGATTGGAGAAGCACTTTGCTGGCGAAGTTGAGGAATGGTGACAAGTATAGAGCTAAGAAGCACAGATACGGTCCATATGGAAATCAAATGTGGATCCAGCGAGATAGACATGAAGCATGGTAATGTTGTTAAAATATATTAAATCCAATGCATATTATTTATTGAGATAGTGAAATACCCTGTGAGGAACGAGCAATTTCAATCCCTAAGAAATAGGGATTAAACTGCTTTCCCAAATAACTCTTCAGTGCAGAAATACCTTTAGTGTCATCACCTGAGATGATAATATCATCTACATACACTATCATAAAAATACCAAAAGATGTTTGATACACAAAAATTGAATGGTCAGATGTGGACCATCTAAAACCATAGTTGATAGGAGCAGAGCTAAACCGATCAAACCATACCCATAGAGATTGCTTAAATCCATAGAGACATTGTGTAAGCGACAAACCAAAGGTTCACAACCTATAGTAACATACTCAGGGGACTGATCCATATAGACCTCCTCTTGAAGTTCGCCATGCACAAAAGCATTTTTAACATCTAACTGGAATAAAGGCCATAACTTACTCACTGCAACCCCTAATAGAATACGAACTGAATTAAGATGAGCCACTGATAAGAAGGTCTCTAGATAATCGACATCATAAGTCTAGGTGTATCCTTTGGCTACCAACCAAGCCTTAAGTCTCTCAATAGATCCATTTGGCAGATATTTCATTATGTACACCCATCGGCATCCTACTGTCTTCTTCCTAAGTGAAAGAGAGATAAGCTCCCATGTATAATTATATTATAATACCTGCATCTCCTCATCCATCGCTTTCTTCCAGTCAAGTGATAATAATGCCTACTTATAAGATATAGGAGGAGAAACTAAAGACAAAACACAAACAAAGGACTGGAAGCCAAGTGATACACAATGATTTGAAACAAACTTAGCAATAGGATGTTGTGTACACATACATTTACCTTTCTTGAAAGCAATGAGAAGATTATTAATTTCAAGGGGCTCGGTCTCAACAAAACAAAGGTGTCAAGAGGCTCTGGATCCACAGGAACAGAAGTGGGCTCGAGCTCAAGATCCACAGGAACAAAAGTAACCGGTGCAAGACAAGTACGGCGCTGATATACTTGTAAATGTGGTGCCACACTTGAGACAGTGGATGGTGGCAAGTTAGTAAAGGGAATCTGTGTAGTAGGAGATGACTCCCCCTCTCGAGAGGGAAGCAAAGACTCCCACTCACGAGGAAAGAGCTCCCATTCAAGTGAAAAGTAGGAGATAGACTCAAAGAAGGTCACATCAACAATAACAAAGTATTAAGAGGAGGAGGAGGATGATAACACTGATAACCCTTCCGAGTGCGAGAGTAACCAAGAAAGACACAACAACGAGTACAAGGGAGAGTTTGTCTAAAACAGAATCCAAATTATGAATAAAAGTGACACAACCAAAGATACGAAGTGAAAGAAAAAAAGGGGTAACCGAGGGATATAGAAAGGAAAATAAGGATCGGTTACCAAGAAGAGGCGAAGGAACTCGGTTAATAAGATAGCATGCAATCAAAACAACATCCCCCAATATTGTTTTGGAACATTCATTTGGAAACGGAGAGTACAGGCAACATCCAATAAATGACGTTGTTTGCGTTTAGCAACACCATTCTGTTGAGAAGTATGAACACATGAAGTCTAATGAAGGATGCCCCACTCAACGCAAAATTGGGTCATGACAGATTGAGAGTATCAAGAACATTGTCTGAGCGTATGATTTAATTTTTTTATCGAATTGAGTTAGAATCTCATTATGAAATTGTAAAACAAGTGCAGGTAGCTCAAAACAATTTTTCATCAAAATAACCAAGTCATATGCGAATGATCATCAACAAAAATGACGAAATATCAAAATCTATTAATAGAAGCAACTCTTGTAGGACCCCAAATGTCTATATGGACTACATCAAAGGGTTGAGACTCACGACTACTTTTATGACTCGAAATGAACTACAGTAGTGCTTGCCAAGTTGACAAGCCTCACATTCAAGACTCAAAATAGACTCTAAATTAGGAACAAGAAGTTTGAGATGAGCTAGTGACGGATAACCCAAACGATAATGCTATTGTAAAGGAGACATAGATGCACTGAAGGCTAAATAAGAAGACATAAAGCTAGCAAGATCAAAATAGTATAAACCAGCCAATTCACATTCCGAACCAATCGTCTTCTCTGTCCTAATATCCTGAAAAACACAAGAAGAAGGAGAAAAGATTATAGAATAGTTCAAAGACTAAGTTAATTGACTAACAAATAACAAATTGAATAGAAAGTTAGGTATAAAAAGACTGGAAGGTAAAGCTAAGGAGAGAGAAGGGTGAAGATATCCTTTACCAGCCACAAGTCGGGAAGACCCATCAGCTAAGGTAATATTGTGAATGGTGGAAGCTAAGTTAGAAAATAATGAAGGATTACCTAAGATGTGTGCACTAGCAAACCCATGGAGAGGAGGACAGAGAAATAAAACAAGCAATGTTACCTGACTGTGCCAAACTACCAGTAGAAGAGCAAGAGATGCGAAGAGCCTGCACAATGACCTCCAATTCAGCAGAAGTAAAAGGACTCCAAGTGGTAGTACCAGATATAGTAGGATCACTCAAACCAAAAGTGCACTGTGCAGAGAAATCAGTACCATTGGACTCAGTGGTGACATGATGAGCTCACTCAGGTCGACCATACTTTTTCCAGTAGTATGGTTCAGTGTGATTAGTGCCCCCACAATGATCACATTTCTTGATGTTAGTCCAAAACCACGGCCACCGCCATGAGAACCACGACCAGCAAAGCGACTAATGAGAGCAACGAAGTCAAACCCACTAGTTGAGGAGGCTGGTCGAAAGTGATGGCCCATCGAAGAACGCTGAAGACGAGAATAAGCATTGGTCATGGAAGGTATAGTCTCTCCTCCTAAAAGGTGATCCTTATAATTGCAGAGGTTATCATTGAGATCAGCAAAAAGCAGAACAATCATACGCTCATCCCTTGTCGAATCATATCAGCTTTGGTTTTTAGGAAAGGACGAAATTGTAGAAGATGATCACCTTAGTCCTTAAGATTGCTATAATATTTAGACACTGATTGAGCACCTTGGCGAAAAGTGAAAAGTTTTTCATATGCCTCAAAAACCTCTGAAACATTGCTCTTCTAGGAAAAGGAGTCTATCAGGGAATCCCATATGGCTTTAGAGGAGTCACACAAAGCAACTGTACGAAAAACCGAAGGTTCCAAGCTATGCTAGATCCAGCTTATAACAACCGCATCCGAAGCCCACCATTGTGAGTACGAAGGAGATTTTGGATCTGGTGGAGGGTCTGTATATATTTTTTCAATTGACGAACAATCAAGAAAATTCGAAAGGCATGGGACCATGTCAAATAATTTATATCATTCAGCATTTCACATGAGATGGACTTGGGAAGACTATCAACTAATATAACGAGCTCAACAACAAAAGACCCAGAACCAGCAGTCTTATTTTCATCAGAAGCCATCACAGAAATTAGCAAATACTATCCAAATAAATAGAGAAGCAAACGGCGTCAATCAACCAGATGAATACCAAAAACCGAGAATCAACCGACAAACGAAGAGCAGCTAATAGACACAATGACAATCAATTAATCAGAGAACCAATCAAGCGTAGAGTCACCGAAACAAGGGAAGCAAAGAACGATGAAGAAGAACCAATGAACAGTAAACGAGCGATGGTCAAAACATCTGGGCAACGAAGCGTGAGCAACGAATGAGAGAAACGATCAATCAATTGATCTGGAATCGACGAGGACCATGAGCATCCAATGAAAAAGGATTCCGCGAATCACATGCGCTCTTCGCGTCAGAGAATCGCCAACTAAAATCGACAAGGAGCGACTACGACTGAACAATCAATGACCAAATCGCCAACTGGGATCAACAAGCAACTACAAGAATCAACGAGAGCCGATCGGAAAAGCTAACAAAGGACTTCTCTTGAACTGGAATGGCGACGAGAATCAACTACGAGGAGGATCGATTGGAACAATGAGCACCGACGCAAGCCCTCGCTGTCGTTGATGATCAATTTTTTTTTTTTTTTTTTTTTTTTTGGTGGTTGAATCCTCGTAGCTACAATTATTCTAGAATATTCCAACAATACATTTATATTTTATTTAGGTTTTGAATGCCTAAAATAGAAAAATAAAATAAAAATAAAAGAGAATAAAACAATAGGCCTAGATTTAAGTTGTCTTACTATTTAATTTCAAAATTTCCTTCTAAATTGGAATCTGTTGCCATGTGGGACGGCTAAGTGTTCGACTAGTGTTCAGCTCTTAAAAATTTTTAAAATAAATAAATAATAACAATAATACTAAGCCCTCTTCAGATGAGTGACCAACAAGAGAGAAAGAGAGAGAGAGAGAGAGAGAGAGAACCTGGATAGAGGTTTGACAAGGAGATTATTCAAAGTTGGAATTGAAAAAGTTTATTGGGAGGTTCAACACTAGAAAAAATTATTTGAAGACAAAGCACTTGGATGGCATAAGATGACAGATACAGTAAGCACTGTGACAAATGGCAAGTCCTTAATAAAGACCATATTACAATGGTGCATGGGGAGGAGACTAAGAACACCTGTTACAGAAGGTGAATGGTGAACTCCTTGTAGGTAGTGGATGATTTAAAAAATGAGGAGTTGTAATTGAGACAAGGGTCAAAGATCAGAGGGAAAGACTGGCTCTTCCCTCATTAGGCCATACTAGGAGAAGATTATGGCAATGTTTCCATTATCTTCACATTTCAAGCTCAATATTGACTGTTGACAAGGCATGTGAAAACTTGCTTTTGGTTTCGATGTTTATGTAACTGTCAAACCTTGTGACAAATGAAAGAAATGGATATATGCCAGTGCCGTTGTCAGATAATTATGTTACTGGGAATTGCTCCCCAACTAGATGTTTGGAAGCTTCCTTCCCTACTTCACCTCTGAAATCGAACTTCCAAAGTCTCAAAATATTTTATAGTTTCAAAGCAAGTCTAAACTTCTTTTTATGGATTCCAAGCAAAATGTAGTTTTTATTGTCAACTATTAACCAATTCAGACTAGATGTTAACCAATATTTCTGGCATTTCAAATAGTATTAAGTCAACATTTGTCCTAATTATTTAACTTGTTATGGCACAACAATGTATACCAAACTAACATAACACATCCCCTTACATGCAATTCCGTCTTGCATGTGGAACAAAGAGACAAGACAAACAAAATGAAGCAATGTACCAAGAGAGAGAAGACCAATTAAACGAAGCGGAGCACTAACCAAAACAAAATAGTGCATAAGAATAAACGGCAAACGAACATGACAATAAGATTTGAATAAAGAATCTCTTGGAACCAGAGCTATGATATCATTTCAAGTCACAAATAGTTCCAAAAGCTTAAATTGTTACAAAATGGGCCCAACAAGCCATATCAAGCTTATTAAACAAATAGATTCAATGTTTTGTGATCTTATTACAATCTCAAGGCTACAAATAACCGCAGATCCAGATATCTGTGAGATTTATAAAGTTGATGCCAAATGTCCTAAATATTTAAGTAAACCTAAAAGGCCAAAACAAGATGGTAGTTCTCACATGATAACAGAGATTAAAGAAAAGAACAAAGAGAGATTACAAAACCTCCATCGCAATAATGCTCTCTATCATTCTTTCAGCAGGTTTTAGACCATCAAGCAGAAACTTCCCAACTACTTCATCTAAACGGCGTCTTAATATGGGAAATCTTCGTATCTCTATTGTCTCACAGTTACGGCTCATCTGCATGAAAATTAATTGGATGGACATATCTAAGACACAGATTGGAAAGCAGAATACCATGTCCCAGTGAGGTTTTCTTCACCTTTAGCAGTTCATCATAGACAAGTTGCAAACACTGAAGACTAGGATGTAACAGTCGAGCAATTTGTTTTCTAACCAAAGCTTCAAATGGAACCTGACAGGTATAGCATAATAAATAATT
>QLOD02153297.1:0-11947 GCA_003260245.2 Sideroxylon spinosum
ATAACAATAATGAGTTTAGCACTCAATCAAAGAAAAAGAAACTCTCACAAGTTGAGTATAAAAGATGAAGCACAAGTTTAAGAAGAAATCACTCTAAATTTGTAAAGTTATGGACTTTCTTGTATCTCTTTGTAAGCACTTCTTTATTTCCTTCTTCTTCTTCTTGAATATGAGTTTGAGACTGTATTTATAGGCAAAAATCTTCAAGTGGCCGTTACTAAATAAAAAGATACTTTTGCCCTTAAAAGAAATTAAATTTCCTTGCTTCCAATGCTGCCTTTCAGATTCAGATTTTATGAGACACCTTTGTGACCGTTTTTCGCTCTCCTAACGTCATATCTGACTTTGGCTCAGAGTGATGACTTTGTAAATATATAAGTCAGATATATTCTGACCAAATTGTAGTTTCATCCGACGGTTATCGCTTTAGATATAGGCTCCAAACCGAGATTAGTTTCAGATAACTTTTTCTGACACTCTGAATCTGTGTTTCTCATTTAAGCTTCTATTTAACGATGATACTTTTAGAATTAGAAGATAATTAAACTACAAAAGTTGTAGACATATAAGTCTTCTTTTCACACACCAAAAATCATATTTTTGGAAATTTTATATTATGAATTATGGCTCAAAAACCAACATTAGCTCCAGAATTCAGAATTACATTTTCTTCTGTAATGCCAAATATTCCAACTCATTTTCGGACAGTTTACCTTAAGATCCACGAAACTATTACTTCGACAAAGTTATAGATATGTAAGTCTAGTTTATCATATTTAAATTTGATGTAATTTGAACCGTTAGATATTTAAATATTATCAATATACAAACATGTGTTTGATTTAGCTGTTTATCCGAGTTAACCTTCAACTTCAAGTTTTCATCTTTCTTTAATTTCCATCACTCCAAATTTTGAAATTCCTTTATTTCATCATCCAAATACATGAAAAATAATATCAATATCTTTCAAGTATTTTATCTTGAATTTATCAAATTAAAATGAATTATAACATTGCATATAATGTTTATTTGAAAATTAATTGTGAAAATTTAATTCAATATTTGTTATCATCAAAATCAATTATAAAACTAAATTTATGAACCTTGGGTCAACAAAAGTGGAATTATTTTTTTTTGGTTTACATATTTTTTGTTTACTTCTTTATGTTTTTGAAAACAAAAAAGTAAAAAATTGATTTAGCAAATACATTTTTGTAACTTGTTTTCAAAAATTTTAATATAAACAAAAAATAATAAACATAAACATTATTAAACAGAGCCTTAATATCTCTAAAATTTTAAATCAATTAATTCTTTTACTAAATTAAATATTAATTAAAAAATAAAATATTATTAAATAGATATAATTGAATTCACGGATATCTAGCTAATTTGTTCAATAATAACTTTTTATTAAATGGAGTTCAACCTATTTAATCACAAACTCATTTTTAACGTGACCCAAACCTGGACATCCACCAGTTCTAAATGTTAAGGAATAGAAACCCAGCAACTGTGACAAAACTTTCACTTGTGAAAGGCGGTGTTTGGGAGGAATTAAGGGGTCTGAAATTGTTTTTAAATTTTAAAGATCTGAAATTAAATCTCAATTGTTAAACGAGAGAGAAAAATCAAATTAAATTTTTATTGATTGGATAATTGAGATTTAATTTTGAATCCTAAAGTTTTAGGAGTCAACTTTAGGTTCCCTCAATCCGTTTTGGGGATTCACATCTGGGCACAGCTGATCGAAACACGTGGGCACTCCTGTCCCAGCTAGCGCTGACAACATAGGACGTGACGATGATAGAAAATTTGTAATCTTTTATTAGTTTATTTTATTTCACATTAGCAATTATTAAACACTAATACAAAATAAGGTCATGTTTGGTTAATCAAAAAAAAAAAAATTAAAAGTTATACAAAGTTTATACTTTTTTCTAAACAAATTTTGTTACATATTACTCTTACATTAAATTTTTGTACTTTTATTATATTTTTGTTTAATTTTTTTCAACCAAATACCACTTAAATTTACATTTATTACATAGCATTTGTTTCCATGATAATTAAATGTCTAATCGTTTACTTTTTAAAAAAATTTAAAAAAAGGATGGTTTAGTTTTAGATATTCGCTTACATTTTTAGATTTTACAATTCCAGATTTATGTTCAAATAATACTGTTTTTCAATAATATTTCTAATTTAATATTATCTTAAAAATAATTTTTTATTTAATTTTTTTCTACTACACCATCTCTTATTTTTAGAAAAGATATTTACATTATAGAAAAGTATTCAAAAAAATTGAAAAAAAAAGATAGTGAGATTTTATGTAAAATGATTCAAAAGATAAATAAAGTGAAGAGGAAAAAAGTAGTACTTACCATTGAACAAATTCAACAATTAAAAATATCTAAATTCAAATTTTTAACTTTTCTTATTATATTGATATGTAAATAATTTTGTTCTTATCTTCCTTCTTCCTTTAGTATAATTAATTTTGCATTCATGATTGAATATTAACGATTTTTGTGGAGATTTGTGATTATTTTTAATCTAAATTAATTATAATATTTACTAATAGGTCAACCATTTTTTTTTACTTAATTTTGTTCTTATCTTCTTTTTTCTCTTACAGTTACTATGACTAATTTTGCGTTCATGATTTAAATTGTTTTAAAAATCATTTTGTTATTATTTAATTTTTTAATATTCATTATTTTGTGAGTAGAAATAGAAATTTATATTTTCACATTAAATCTAAATGTACAATTATTATATATTTATACAAAAATAGATCTACATTTATTACATAGCAATTTTTACTTTATTATTGAATATCTAACTTTTATGTTTGGATATTCGTTCACACTTTTAGATTTTGTAAATCTTAGTTTTTGCTCAAATAATATTATTTTTTAAAAATATCTCTAATTTAATTTTTTTAAAGTAATTCCTTATCTAATATTTTTCCTACTACATTATCTCTTATTTTTGGAAAGATATTCAAATTATAGAAAGCATTCAAGAAAATTCGAGATAATGAGAGAATGTTTCCATGTGAAATGGCCAAAAAAATAGTTAAAGTGGAAAGAAAACAAGCAATTCTAGCAATTGAATAAATCCAACAATTAAAAAATATCCCAAATTCAAATTCTTGAGATTCTTTATTGATAAGGAACCTACTAAGTCATCCTCTGTGGTTCATGATGGTGTAGAGAACAGGGGATTACTCCCACTTACTCCTCAGGACTCACGGTTACACTCTAACTAATTCTGTTAGAGTGATTACATCTTGTATAAATGTACCTGTATCTCTTCATGTATAATGATGATGAAATTCTTTTAGAAAATCTTCATGGTATCAGAGCTTCAGAGCTCCTGTGAGCGTCTCAGATCCTTTCTATGGCATCGCTATCTTCTTCTTTTTTTTTGACCTTTGGTTCGTTAATGGCTAAGTCTTCAATTCCACCAAACTTGAATCTCATCATCTCTAACCTTCATTCTTTCATCTCCATTAAACTTGATTTGACAAACTATATCATCAGGAAACAACAATGGATAAACTTCTTTCGCGCCACAAATCTACTTGGGATCATCAATGGTAGTACAGTCGCACCGCCTTCTGTAATCAAGGATTCTTCTGGAGCAGATATCTCAAATGACGCATTCCTCGAGTGGAAGTCCATAGATGCACATCTTCTCAGCTGCATCACGGCAACACTTTCTCCTTCAATCTACCCTTCAATACTGCATCTAGATTCAAGCTCTGAGGTTTGGTCATTTCTTGCAAAAAGGTTTACTTCTCTTTTCAGATCTCATATCATCAATTGAAAAACAAATTAAACTTTATTAAGAAATCAGGAACTATGGAGGAGTATCTTGAATAGATTAAAGAAATTTCAAATCAATTGATTTTGGTTTGTTCCCCTGTGAATGATGAAGATCTGATCCTAGTTACATTAAATGGATTGTCATCTGATATGATGCCTTCAAAACTACCATACATGCTAGGTCAGAATCAATTACTATGGATGAACTTTGTCCTATGTTATGTGCTGAATCCTTACATGTGGAATCAAAATTGAATCTTAGTTCTGAAAATGATCTTAATGTTGCTTTTGCAGCTCAGAAATTAGGCAACAACTCTCCTGGATTTAATTTCTCTAACAACAAGAATTTTTCTAATTTTCATAATCATGGAAGGCACTATAGAGGCAATCGTAGTGGTGGTCGATCTTTTAACAGAGGTAATAATAACTCCTCCAATTGGTATCGTAGAGGAGGAGGAAGACAAAATAATTGGTCTTCGTCTTCTTCTCATGGAGATTATTCTGGCAATGCTGGTAATTCTGGTGGTTCTTCAAGATCTGGGAGTGCATCTTATGGTTCCATTATTTATCAAATCTGTGATAGGCTTAACCATAGTGCTATAGATTGTTGGTACAGAATGGCCACCAATGTGCAATATCAAGGGAATTCTGGCAACTCAAAGGCTTCTGTGGCTTCTTCCAATAGCAACTTAGGGTCTCAATGGTACTTGGACTCAGCTGCAACTAATCATATTACCAATGATGTTAATACTCTTGACTGGTATCAGCCCTATCTGGAACAGATCAAGTAACTGTAGGCCATGGTGCTACTTTACCCATACAACATACTGGTAAAGGAATTTTACCTACTCCTCATCCTTTTCATCTTTCTAATGTGCTGCATGTACCTTCTATATCCACCAACCTTCTGTCTATTAATCAGTTAACTAAGGATGACAATTGCTCCATTACATTTGATTCTAACTCCTTCACTGTTCAGGATAAAGCCACGAATCAAGTGCTACATAGAGGATCTAATCTTCAAGGCCTCTATCAATTTTCTAGCTCCAAGCCTTACTCTCAATCTCATCCTTGAAAGCTTTGATTAGTAAGCAAAATATGGATTATTCTTCCACATCTACTTCACTTTGGCACAGAAGATTGAGTCATCCATCTTTAGCCAAGTTCAATAAAGTAGCTGAGTCTTTGCCTTTGTCTTCTTCAAATAAAACTCTTGATTTCCGTTGTATAGATTGTTGTGTTGCTAAAAGCCATAGGCTTCCATTTGCTTTGTCAAACTCTAAAGTAGATGCACCCTTGTCACTTATTCATAGTGATGTATGGGGTCCATTCTTGCACTCTACTTCACCTTATAAATACTATATTCTTTTTGTGGATGATTTTAGTAGGTTTACTTGGCTGTGTCCTCTGACATATAAAAGTGAAGTCTATGATAAAGTGGTTGCTTTCTAAGCTTATGGTGAAACACAATTTTCTACCGAACTTAAAGTCTTTAGGACAGATGGAGGGACAGAATATATAAACAACAAAATGAAGCAATTCCTTGTTAGTGAAGGGGTAGTACACCAACATAGCTATCCCTACACTCCACCACAAAATGGTGTGGCAGAGAGAAAGCATAGGCATATCACAGAGACTGCCATTCTTTACTCTACCAGTCCTCTTTACCTTTATTATACTGGTTTGATGCCGTTGCCACTTCTACTTACTTAGTTAATAGAATGCCTTCCAATTATCTTGATTCTCAGTCACCTTTTGAGGTTCTGTTTCATTAAAAACCTGATTATCACTTTCTCAAAGTTTTTGGATGTCAGTGTTTTCCTTGGTTAAAACCCTATGCCTCTCACAAATTAGCTCCTAAATCTACTCCTTGTATATTCATTGGCTATCATTCTACAGCCAAGGGATATATGTGTCTTGATCCTATCACTGGAAAAGTCTAATTTTCTAGACATGTTCTGTTTCATGAACACATTTTTCCTTTTAAACAATCTACTCTGGCCCCTTCTTCTATTCCCTATCCTTCTAAGAAAACTATTACTTGTTTCTTTTGGTCAAATACTAACCCTTCTCCTTGTACATCCTCATCCACATAATTGTCTCACCCTCAAAACCCTATTCCACATCATCTTTCTATCTCTTCCTCACCTTTAGCTAGACAGACATCACCTACTGTTGCTACTACTATTCCTATTTAGTCTATTACTATTGAATTACCACCACTTTCTTCTGCACCCCCTTCTTTCTTTCCCTCTCTTCAGCCTACTAATGTACATCCTATGATCACAAGATCCAAGAAAACTGGTATTCTTTCTTCTCCTCCATTATGCCTGAGTTCAGTCACTACTTCTCATTCCTTTTAAATATAGAACCTTCTAGTGTTAAGGCAGCCTTAACCTCACCTGTTTGGGTAAGTGCTGTGTAAGATGAATTTAAAGCCTTACAACAGCAAGATACTCAGTCTCTTGTTCCACCATCAGTTGCTAATCATATTATAGGATGCAAATGGGTATTCAAGATGGAGAGAAATTCAGATGGTACTATTGCTAGGTACAAAGCACGACTAGTTGCCAAGGGATATCTCCAAGAAGAGGGACTTGACTATCACGAAAACTTTAGCCCTGTGGCTAAGCAACCTACCATTCGGATCTTCTTAAGCCTTGCTCTCACTTATCATTGGCCTATTAAGCAGTTTGATATTTCTAATGACTTCCTTCATGGCCAGCTTCAAGAGGTAGTATATATGTCACAACCTGAGGGGTTTGTTTATTCCAGTATCCTTATCATGTCTGCCAGTTAAAGAAGGCTTTATATGGTTTGAAACAAGAACCCAGGGCTTGGTTATCTACCTTTTCCAGATTTTTGCTTAGCCAAGGTTTCATTAATAGAACTTATGATTCATCCTTATTCATTCACAAGACTTTTACTAGAATTACTTTATTGATTGTCTATGTGGATCACATATTGGTTAGTGGTAATGATTCTCAGTTTGTCTCCTATCTTACATAACAAATGCATTCCCACTTTTCCATGAAAGAGCTTGGTAAAGTCTTCTACTTCTTGGGGATTTCTGTTCAGCCTACAGCTCATGGTTATTTTCTGAATCAGCAGAAATATGCATCTGAAATTTGGACTATGGTTGGTTTGATGGAGTGTAAACCTTGCAATACTCCTATGGCTGTTAAGGGTTCTACTGTACCCTCTGCTTCTTTAACCTTTCACAGCCTAGTTGGTATAAAAGTGTGGTAGGGTCACTTCAGTACTTGACCATTACAAGACATGACATATCCTTTGCAGTCAATCAAGCCTTCATAATCTTACACAAACTAATTTCCAGGCTATTAAACGATTGATCAGGTATATTAAGGGTACTCTGAACCATGGCCTTTTCTTTTCTTTAGATTTTGATGGTACCTTTTCCATTAATGCTTACTCTGATTCTGATTGGGCTGGGGATAGCCAGACTCGAACATCAAGCTCAGGTTATTGTGTCTTTTTTTATCCAAATCTGGTGTTATGGTCAGCAAAAAAACAGCCTACTGTGGCTAGCTCATCCATAAAAGCTGAATATAGGTCCCTTGCACACACTGTAGCTGAGCTTTGTTGGATGACAATGCTTCTCAAAGAACTTTTTGTACCTCTTGTCAGACCTCCAACTCTATGGTGTGATAATGCATCTGCTATCTCTCTTGCCTCAAATCCAGTCTTCCACGCCAGGACAAAACACATTGAAGTGGACTATCATTTTATTAGAGAAAAGGTTCTTGCTCACCAGGTTGTCTTGAAGTATATCTCCACCTATGATCAGATTGCAGACATATTTACAAAACCTTTGTCATCTTTCAGGTTCTAGTTTCTTAAAGACAAGCTACTGGTGCAAGCAGCCCCCACTAGCTTGAGGGAGGCTGATAAGAAACCTACTAAGTCATCCTCTGTGGTTCATGATGGTATAGAGAACAGGGGATTACTCCCACTTACTCCTCAGGACTCACGGTTACACTCTAACTAATTCTGTTAGAGTGATTAGTTAGAGTGATTACATCTTGTATAAATGTACCTGTATCTCTTCATGTATAATGATGATGAAACCCTTTTAGAAAATCTTCATTGATTGTATAGATGTCATAAAAAGCAAAGAAGTGCATGTATTTTAAGTTTTATGTACACTAAAATTTAAGTATCACATTTATAGTTGACTTTGTGTAATAAGTACTCATAGAGTGTTTAAAAATCAATTTAAAAATATTAATTTATTTATTACAAATATTATAACGTTTTTTAAAGTATTAATAAAAATTTATTTTATAAAAAATACGTTCAACAATAAAAATAAAAAAGTGGGAAGAGTAAGGCTCCATTTGGATGTGCAATTTTTAGTCAACTTTTGATACTTTTTTGGTAAAAATTGGTAGGTGAAACTTTTGATATGTTTGGTGAAACAAATAAAATTGTTTTAGTAACTTTTGACAACTTTTAAGTATTTGATAACATAAATAGAAATTTTTAGTAACTTTTTATGTATTTGGTAAAAATTTTAATAATTTTTGAATTAAGTTAAAGTAAAATTATTAGTATACCTTTCGTTAGCTCAGTAAAAATTATTGTGTTGGTAAACTGTCACGTAGGATTATTGGCAACTTTTAATATTTTATCACATATCTAAAATACCAAAAGTTAGTTCATTTTCTTTTTTATTTTTTTGCTTCTCCAAACGAGACCTAAAAGAGTATGTTTTCATATAAAGTTATAAAAGGACAACCAAAACGATGAGAAAAAAAATAAATTCAATTTATTGAACAAATTTAACAATTGAAATTATCGAACAAATTCAACATTTGAAACTATTCTCTTGAGCTACCTTTGTTATATAAATATACATGGAGATCATTTTAAAATATAGTTGCATTAAACTCTTGTTCTAGGCTTAATTTCCATGAAAGCAAGGCCAAAAGGAGTGATAAAAGTTGAAATAATCTATAAGGAGATGATCGAACCATCTTCTCCAACTCCCCATCACCTTCGAAACCTCAAACTTTGTTTCCTAGACCAAATTATACCTCCAGTCCATCTTCCCTTGCTTCTCTTCTACCAAACTGATCATCGTCAGTCAGACAGTTTCACTGATCATTGTGCCTAAAAATCCCAGTTCCTTAAACAATCTTTATCGGACACCTTAACTCATTTTTACCCACTAGCGGGAAGGATCAAAAACACTCTCTCCATTGATTGCAATGATGAAGGAGCTTTGTACATTGAAGCTAAAGCCCATTCTCACTTGTCAAAAGTTCTCAAAATCCCCACCATCGAAGATCTAAAACCATACCTTCCAATTGATCCACGTGGTAATAATATTGGGATCACCCAACAAGTCCTCCTAGCCATCCAAACCACCTTCTTTGATTGCGGTGGGATTGTCATTCCTATCTGTATTTCACACAAAATCGCGGATGGATCGTCCTTTGTCGCTTTCCTCAATGCATGGGCCAATGTTGCTGGTGGGGCCAGCAAAATTGTTCAACCAACTTTCGATTTGGCTTTCCATTTCCCCCCTAGAGATCACTTGTCTGTATTTTGCTCAAACACGGGAATCACAGAGGAAAAGGTGGCGACAAGATGGTTTATATTCGATAAAACAGCTCTAGCTAGACTCAAAGGAGATTCAGGATCACAAGTGAAGGATCCAACAAATGTTGAAGCTTTCTCAGCCTTTATTTGGAAGCATGTCATGGAGTTCTCCAGAGATAGTAATAACAAAAAAATTTACAACACTGCAATGCATGCAGTGAACTTGAGGTCTAGGATGAGTCCATCGCAGCCAGAAACCTCCATTGGAAACCTTTTGACGTTTACAACCGCGTCAACAACCTCAAGATGAGAGAGATTATGATCACCCTGTCTTGTTGAGGACTGCGATGAAGAAAATCGACCGTGATTTTGTTAAAAATAATATAATAACTGACGGGGATGGGTATTTGGATCACCTCAAAAGGGTACGAGAGGAAGTGTCTAAGGCCGAGGTTTTGTTTTGCAATTTTAGCAGTTGGTGTGAATTTTCTTCCTACGAGGTGGATTTTGGATGGGGAGCGCCTTTTTGGGCGTGCACTTCACCTATACCATGGAAGAATTTTTTGGTCTTGATGAGTACAAGGGGTGGGGATGGAATTGAAGCTTGGATTACTTTGGCTGAGGAAGACATGGCTGAGCTAGAAGGTCATAAGAATTTCCTTTCCTTTGTCGCCAAAGATGGGTTCATTGCTTGAATTTCGCTGTGGAGTTTGAGACGATGATCCACTAAGGGTGGCTATTTGTGTTTGGGGTTGAAAATTTCATTCTGTTTCAGGCATGCATTTACTTTATTAATTTCTGGTTGCATATGTGTAGCGAATATATGCGGGTTTGGATAAATTTGGGTCAAATCATAAATGAATTGTGATTAAACAGATTGAATCCAACTATTTTATTGGACAGGTAGATATGTATTATATTAAACTTGTGAACCTATTTATACGTATTTAATAATGTTTTATTTTTTAATTAATATTTAATTTGGTTGATTTAAAATTTTTTAGACATGAAGACATCATTTGGTAACATTTATGTTTATTTTTTTATTTATGTTTATATATTTTAAAAAACAAGCAATGGAAACGTATTTGTTAAATATGTTTTTACTTTTTTATTTTCAAAAAATAAATACTTAAAAAAAATATTAATTACACTCTTTTTTTTTCTATTATAAATATTTTTCATTTTTAACACTTTCTCTATTTTTGTTTGATTGTATTAAAATTTTTGATTAAACTAAAATTATTTTTAATAATATAATTGAATTAAAATAATTAAATTAATTTAAAAAATTAAATAATATAATTAAATTATTTAGATTAAATTAGATGTTGATGTTATACTATGGTAATATTTTGTTTACTATCAGTTATTGTTGCATATTTTTGTACGATGGTGATATGCAAGGGCATATTGCATGTTGAACCTATATATCGGTGTAAAGTGCCATGCTATCATATGATATATTTATGTCAGTAGCATGATAAGACATTTATTATATGGTTGCCTACTTGTAAAGTTAGTATACATAAGTTAGTCTTCATTTCATTATAGTTATAGTTGCGAGTTCTGAGATAGATTTCCCAGTGAAAACTTGTGGTCAATGTGGACTTCAATTGCCATTCTATTTCATCATTTAACTAGCAGTATATATATGTAATTTGATATCTCAATATGAGATTTTTATTGTACCCTTATAGTGTAAAGTTATATTCATTTCTTATTATTACTTTGTTTGGGCCGATTGAACATTTTTAAAAGTATTAATTTAATAAAAATTTTATAAAATACAAAAAAAAAAAATATATATATATATAAAGTGAAAGATTGTGTTTTTATACAGAGGGACTGAAAAAGCAACCCAAATTCCTAGTTCGTCCTCGTGCTGACTTGCTGCTCTGATACAAATCTTCCTCTGGGTGATTTGATCACTTAAATCTTCAAATCTGAACTCTTTGAATATTCTCTTTTTGACATCCCGTCCATGCATTGACTTTTACATTTAATTAGTTTTTAGATTTAAAACATGTTTATATTTTAGCCTCTAGGGTTTGCATGGATTATTAGTTAAAGAAATATTTGATTGGTCAAAAAAATATAATAAAAAAATAAAAATTTGATGTAAAAGTGATATGTAGCAAATTTTAATTGAAAAAATATAAAAAAATTGATAAAATTAAAGTTGATGGATTTTTTGACCAACTAAACAACCTTTAAACCATCGAATTTGGTAGCCATTTAAGAGGGGCCCGTTTGACAATATTTTCATTTTTCTACTGTTATTTTCTGTTTTTTTTTTGTTTTGTGTTTTTTGTAATTTTTTATTTTTTCTAAATTAAAAACTGAAATTGCATTTGGAAATATAATTTCGTTTTTAATTATTAATTTTTCTATTTTCATAAAATATTTAATTTTATTAGTTTCTAAAACTTTAATAGAAGTTAAAAAATTTATTTCATTTTAATTTACTTATATTATTTATTTAAAAATTGAATAAAATATAATTACTTTATCATTTAATCCAGTAAATATAAAATATAATAATA
>QLOD02153313.1:0-40047 GCA_003260245.2 Sideroxylon spinosum
TTTCGAATAAGATTAGGAGTGCAATTATAATTCCTTAGTAGAATGAATTATAATTTATGTAATTAAATCCTAACCCGAGTAGGATTAGGAAATTTAATTACATAAAAAGTCCTTCTCTTATTTGCCTATTGGTCCTTGTTGTAGCCCTATAAAATACCCTCTCTTGTGGCAGATAGGGTTAACGTTTTCTGAGTAGAAAAACAAGAAACCCTAGAGAGACTACCGAGAGATCCCACCATCTTGTGAGAGAGAAGGAAAGTATTTTTGGGAATACGAAAAAAGGCTGAAGGTTGAGATCGAGCAGTCGAATCGAAGTTAATGAAAGCTTTGTCAATTGGATCTGTCGAGATCAAACTAGAGAGGTCTCGAAAGTATGATCTTGTTCTCGTAGTATAGAACGGTAAAAATTTTTGTATTAATTATATACACTATAGCCGTGATCTTGGGGTTTTCTGCATTCCCCCAACACCACAACCACACCTTGCACTTAAGGTAAGTTTGTTTCAATTTACTTACTCAAATCAATTAATCAGAATTTATATTTGTGAGTTAGGTAATTGAACAACAACAAGCACAATTTTGGCACCGTTACCGGGGATCTTAGAGAAGCAATGGTGTCTTAAACCTATGGGTTGATTGGCAGCAAGACTCGCCACCATCTTCAATAACAGAGAAACTCAACCAGTTGGGTAATTTTGTTCCATTTCTTTTCATTTTTTTAAGTAGTACTTATAAATTTTAGAATAGAATTTCTGCACTTGAATTCTGGGCTGTAGCATCTGAATTTCAGCATTTGAATCTGTTTTGCTACATCTGATATAAAAAATTAATGCATCTGATCTCTGAATTATTTCATTTTGCTATTGCATTCTGTTAGAAGAAAGCACGACTAAATTTTATGTGAATCGGTGGATAAAATTATGAAGTTGTGGGTTGTAGTTGATTTGAATTTGAGTTTTTGTGCATACTGTTAAGGTTTGGTAGAATTATGGGAATTAATTCTAAATTGCATAATCCATCATCTCTTACTGAGTTGGTTGAATGTGCATCATCAAACACATCATCTGAGCATTCAGTTGCACAGATGGACCCACCTTTGCCACCACCACCTGTTTTGCCTGAAGGAATTGTTCAAGGAGAGAATGACCAACATGATCAAAACGTTCTCAAACCTCTCCGAGATTACCTTCATCCAGCTAGGCAAACAACACCATCTTATATTACACTTCCACCTGGACATCAGAATTTTAATTTCAAACCTGGTATAATTTAGCTCTTATCCACCTTTCATGGCGTGGATTAATAAAATCCTTATATGCATATGAAAGAATTTGAAGAGGTTTGCAGAACTTGTGTAGATAGACATGCTAATGAGGATATGGTTTGTCTTAAGTTGTTTCCATTGTCATTGAAAGACAAAGTCAAAATGTGGTTGAATTCACTTGAGCCTAGATAAATAGGAACTTGGAGAGACATGCAAACTAAATTTTTAAAGAAGTATTTTCCAGCTAATAGGACAGCGATTCTTCAACAACATCATGAATTTTGTGTGTAAGTCTAATGAAACATTTGCACAAGCATGGGAAAGATTTAAAGAGTTGTTGCAAGCATGTCCTCATCATGGTTTTGAGTCTTGGAAAACAGTTAATGTTTTCCATAATAAACTGACTCCTAACTTGAAAATGATTGTTGTAACAATGTGCAATAGTCAATTTTATGATAAAACAGCTGAAAAGGCTATGCATTTCCTTGATTTACTTGCTGAAAATACTAAGCAGTGGGAAGTAGTTTCCCCTCTTTTTCTAAATTTTCTGACAGCTCACATGCAAGAGGTAAATTTCAACTAAGTGAGGCAGATGAGCTTGGAGCAAGGTTGGCTACGCTTTCAAAGAAGGTTGAGTTGTTGGAGCAAACAAATGAAGGAAAATGAAGTGAGATGTGTGATGTGTGAAACTCTAGATTATAGGATAGATGATTGTCCTACACTTCCAGCTTTTAAGGAGGTTCTTTATGGTTAAGTAAACCCTACACCAGATGCAAAAGCTTTCAATCCAAATCAGGGATGAGCACTCATGCCCAAGGAAGCAACTCGTATCCAAACACTTTTAACCGAGTGTATTGAAACCATCCAAATCTTTCTTGGAGAGTTGAGGCACAAAATCAGCAGTACCGGCCACAACAACTGCTCCCACATCAGCCTTTTCCATCTCAACCATTTCCTTCTCAGCCATTTCAAACTCAGCCCAACTGAAATTTTCACCAACTACCTCATAAGAGATCAATAGAAGACACCCTCAAGCAGTTTATGCAAGGGCAGATTAGAATAAATAATCAAGTTTCAAAGTTTTAAGAGCAAACAAATAGAGCAATGGAGGATAATCGAAGCCAATTATCAAAGCTCACAAAAGCTCTAACCATTAGATAATCAGGAAAGCTTCCATCTCAGCCAAAGCCGAATCCTACTGGTTAATTATATCTTAGTGAATCATCATCATAAAAAGTTCATGACAATTTGGAGCATGTACAGGCTGTGTCAACATTCAGAAGTGGTAAACAGATTATGAAACTAGATTATATACCACCCGAAGAAAGAAATGAGAAGGATGTGAAGGAAAATAAAGAAGAATTTGAGAGTAACAAACTGGAGAGCAGAGAGTTAGCTGGAAAAGAGTAGGAAATAAAGCAAAATGAAAAGAAAGTTGGGGACAGTAAGCTGGATTGCAGCAGAAAATCTGAGGAAAAACAGAACCAGAGCAATGAAGAGCAGCGAATTCAGATACAGCAGAAGCAGCATTCGAATACCAGCAAACAGAAAACCAGAATTTCAAGGGAACAACAAGTAAATTCTGAAAATAAAAATGAGTTTTTTGGAAATAAAACCAAAGTTTTTGGTGAAAATCAGTTTGAAAATGATGAAAAATATTTTGAACATGAAGGAATTTCAAAAGAAACCAAGATGGACGGATCTAAATTTTTTCTAAAACTTAATTTTTCTCACAAGTTGAATAAAAGTAAGCAAGAGAATTTGAATTCTGACATTTATGAAGTTTTCAAACAGTTCGGAATCAATATTCCCTTACTTGATGCTATTAAGAAAAATCCATCTTATAGAAATTTTTGAAAGACTTGTGAATTATGAAAAGAAAAATGAATGTTAAGAAAAAGCATTTTTGATTGAACAAGTGAGCTCCATTTTACAATTTAAAACTCCACCCAAATACAAAGATCCAGGTTGTCCCACTATTGCATGCATCATTAGGGATAAGAGAGTAGATCAAGCTTTGTTGGTTTTGGGTGCAAGTGTTAATCTCTTACCGTTTACTATTTACTAACAATTTGGGCTAGGAGAACTACGACCCACCAGGGTGACCTTATAGCCAGCTAATAGATCTGTCAAAGTCCCTTGAGGTATTGTTGAGGATGTCTTGATTCAAGCGGACCATTTCTATTTTCTTGTGGACTTTATAGTGCCAGACATACAACCCATTCAAAGGAGTCAACCCGCTATACCTGTCATCCTAGGGAGACCATTTTTAGCCACCTCAAATGCCTTGATCAATTAAAGAACTGGAGTCATTAAGTTCTCCTTTGGCAATATGACAATTGAGAAAAATAACTTCAAAGTGACAAAACAGCCTAGTGACATAAGGGGTTAGTGGAGGTTGATTTAATTCAAACCATCGCACAAGAACACTTTGATAGAGAATACTTAAATGATCCATTGGAGAAAGCAGTAGTGAACAGTGAACAAGTTGAGTTTCTTGATGAATGTGAATTGGGGAGTTCTGGAGAGGAAAGTTTTGAGAAAAATTCAGATTCTGTCATGTCAATAGATAAGTGGAGACTCATTTTTGAACCTTTAGAGCTGTCAAAAGTCAAGTCTCAGCCATCTTTTGGAAAACCACCCATTCATTAGAGGAAACCTTTACCAAATGACTTGAAATATGTGTTTTTGGGTAAGGAAGAGTCCTATTTAGCTATCATTTCAGCTTAGCTGAGTTTGGACCAAGAAAATAGACTTGTTAAGGTCTTGAAAAAGCATAAACGAGCCTTGCGTTGGACCATAGCAGACCTTCAAGGAATAAGCCCACTGATTTGCAAAGGAGGCTTAACTTTAACATGAAAGAAGTGGTAAGAGAGGAGATGGTCAAGCTGTTGGATACTAGAATTATCTACCCTATTTCAGATTCTAAATGGGTTAGCCCAACTTAGGTAGTGCCTAAGAAATCTGGAGTAACTGTGGTGAAGAATGAAAATGAGGAATTAGTTCCAATGCATATCCAAACAGGATGGCGCATTTGCATAGATTACAGAAAGCTGAATGCAGTCACTAGGAAAGATCATTTTCCTCTTTCTTTCCTAGATCAGGTATTGGAAAGAGTGGTAGGGTAGGCCTTTTATTGTTTCCTGGATGGATACTCTAGGTATAATCAGATTGAGATTGCATTAGATGATCAAAAGAAGGCCACATTTATATGCCTATTTGGTACATTTGCATATAGGCGCATGCTTTTTAGACTTTGTAATGCTCCTGCAACATTTCAGAGATGCATGATAAGTTTGTTCAGGGATTTTTTTGAAACATTCCTTGAAGTGTTCATGGATTATTTTTCAGTTTGTGGGAGTGACTTTGATGTTTATTCAGGGAATTTGGAAAAAGCCTTGTCTAGATTTGAGGAGAAGAACTTCATCTTAAATTGGGAGAAAAGCCACTTTATGGTTATCTTGGCCACATAATGTCTGCTATGGGGATAGAGGTAGGAAAAGTCAAAGTAGAAATAATTCAAACCTACCCACCCCTAGATGTGTTAAGGATGTTAGATCATTCTTGGGTCATGTAGGTTTCTATAGGAGGTTCATTACATCTTTTAGTGCCATAGCTAGACCTTTGTGTAATCTGTTATCTCAGGATTTTTCCTTTGATTAGACACTACAGTGTCAGGCCTCATTTGATAGACTTAAGGGCTTACCCACTTCAGCCCTCATTTTGCAATCACCTGATTGGACCTTGTCTTTTGAGCTAATGTGTGATGCTAGTGATTGTGTTATTGGTGCAGTACTAGGCCAGAGGAAGGAAAAGAGACCATATGTGTTATATTATGCTAGTAAGACTCTTAGTGATGCACAGTGGAATTACACAACCACTGAAAAGGAGCTTCTAGCAGTAGTTCATGCATTGGATAAGTTTAGGTCATATCTTGTGGGTTCTCATGTCATTATGTATACTGACCATGCTGCATTGAAATATCTTTTGACCAAACCTGATGCAAAGCCTATACTCATTAGGTGCATCCTTTTACTTCAGGAATTTGATTTAGAGATCAAAGATAAGAAAGGGGTTGAAAATGTGGTAGCTGACCATCTCTCTAGGATTCCAAGTCAGGTATCTTTTGATCCTCCTATAAATGAGACCTTTACTGATGAATAGTTGTTCCATGTAGACTCATCTGAGATACCCTGGCTTACGAACATAGCCAATTACCTAGCTTCAGCCCTGAAACCCTCTCACTGGACTAAGTTTGATAGCTAAAAGTTCTTTAGGAATGTAAGGCATTTCTTCTGAGATGATTCATACTTGTTCAAATACTTCCCAGACCAAGTTATTATAAAATGTATAACTGAGAGTGAGTACCACAGTGTCATTATATTTTATCACACTTTAGCCAGTGGAGGTCACTTTTCTTCTAGGAAGACTCTGGCCAAGATTTTGCAATGTGGTTTGCATTGGCCCACTATGTTCAAAGATGTGCATGCACTCTGTGTCACTTATGATAGATTCCAGAGACTTGGTAGCCTCACTAGGAGGAACATGATGCCCCTTCACCCCATCTATGTACTTAACAATTTTGACTGTTGGGGGATGGATTTTATAGGACCATTTGTGAATTCATTTGGTTATGAATATATCTTAGTGGCTGTTAACTATGTTTCAAAGTGGGTGGAGGCTATCCCTACTAGGACCAACGACCATAGGGTAGTGATAAAATTCTTGAAGGAGAATGTGTTCTCTGGATTTGGGATGCCTAAAGCAATGATAAGTGATAGCGGGACACACTTTTGTAGTAGACATGTGGGGCTTTTGATGAAGAAATATGGGGTGGTGCATAGAGAAGGCACATCTTATCACCTCCAAACTAGTGGACAAGCCGAGCTTGCCAATAGGAAGATTAAGAGGGTCATTGAAAAGACTGTTAATCCAAATAGAAAAGATTGGTCTTTGAAGTTAGTGGATGCACTTTGGGCCCATAAGACTGCATACAAGACCATCTTAGGCATGTCTTCTTATAGAATGGTGTATGGAAAAGCTTGTCATCTACTTGTGGAGTTGGAGCATAAGGCTTATTGGGCAGTGAAGCACTTCAATGAGAATGTTAATGAGTTAGGCCTCCAAAGAAAATTGCAACTTAGTGAGCTAGAGGAAATCAGGAATGATGCTTACGAGAGTGCCAAGATCTCTAAGGATAAAGTGAAGGAGTGGCATGATGCACACATCAAGAAGAGAGAATTTTTTGTGAGACAAAAAGTTTTGTTGTATGACTCTAGGCTATATTTGTTTCTAGGTAAGTTGAGGTCTAGGTGGAGTGATCCTTATGTGATTAAGAAGATAACCGAGTTTGGGGGTTTTGATATAGAAAATCTTTCCTCAAGGAATGTGTTTAGTGTGAATGGGTGCAGACTTAAGGAATACCGTGAGAGTTTATTCAGTGGTAAAATTCTTTGGTAAGGTTCACAAGGTATGAGCTTACACCGGATCAATTTTAGTTTCTATCACTTATACTTGTCATTATCTTGAACAAGTTGGGGGGAAAATTGCTGGACGTACTTTGAGTTTAGCTTATTTGCATCAAATCAAATATGCTTACTTAAGCTCATGAGGTATTCCTTCTCCCTTAGAATTCTATTTTAAGACTTGGCTTTACATTGAGGCCAATGCTTATTTTTAGTTGGGGGGATAATAGCATGAGATTGCTCATAATTTTGTTTAGTTGCCACTGGTTGAGTTGAGATGATTTAATGTGATTAGAATTGCTGGAGTGATTTTTTTGAATTGCATTGTGAAGAAGATTGTTTTGTTTAGCTTGCAAATTGGGTAAAAAAAACAAATTTGAAAATATTTGGCATTTTTTATCTTATTATTGCTTTTTGTTTTTTAGGATTTGGTGTTTTTAAGAAATAAAATTAAAAAAAAAAATTCACAAACATGGCTTGAGTTTTTTTTAAGAGCTGCCATAACTTCTGGTTCGTAAGGTGCTGAGGTACAAAGTTACTGGTGCATTGCATTCGGATATGGAAGTTGGGTAGTCGGATATGGTATATTGGTCCTGATATAAAGGCTGGTTCAACAACCCACTTGAGACATTTTTCTTAGAAAAACTTTTAAGCCATGTTTTGTTGATTGAAGGATAAAACTTTTATTTTTGACTTTTGTTTAGTTTTCTTTGATGATGAGCTGGACTCTGTTTGTTGAAAATGATCAGGGAATTGTTGAAATTTTAGGTAGAAAGTGAAATGAAACTAACTATGTTTTGTTGAAATCTCTGGTTGAACAACTGTTTTGCTACCGTGTTTATTTATTCTGGAAATGAAACTTTTTGTTTATTTCGAGTGAATGATAATTTATAGCCTGGAATTTTGTTGGTATCAATTGCTGAAAATTGAGTTTCAAATTTTAGCATGTGAAATTCCTTGATATGTTTAGCTTGCATAGATTTAATTGTTGAATTGAATTGTGAACAGATTTGGTTTTTTTGAATTGTTTATCCAACCTAAACACTCATGAATAAAACTCTTGAATGGATGATGTATTTTACTACTTCCTAACTAAAGTGGAGACTTGACCCCAAGAGAGATTTTGAGCCTTCTAGATTTGTTCATCAGAGGATTACATTCACCCTGAAACCTTTATAGGTTTGATATCTTTTTCTCTCATTTTTATTCAATAACTCAAATAACATAACTTTGCATTGGATGTTTAAAGGAGTGATCAAAAACCTAGTTAGAATTTTGATATTTATACTTCATGACTGTTTTGAAAGATACCTGAAAAATTATATTAGGCCATCTTTTTTAAAATTGAGCCTTTAAATTCTCATCGTTCATGAACATTTCCTCAGTAACTAGGTTTGAGCCTTATGTGAGCATTCACACTTCATTCTTTCCACCGCATAATTCCCATAACCTTTTAATGAATGATTTCAAGCCCTCATTATTTTTATATCTTTTGGGAATGCACTGGTAACATGTGGTAAAGAAAATAAGGAGAATGAGGGGAGAAAAAAAATGGGATTGAGAAGAAGTGTGAGTATTTAAGAAAGAAACTGAGGAAATAAAGAAAAATTCAAAAAGAAAAAAAATATATGTCAGATTTTTTTATTTCAAAAAAAAAAAAAAAGAACTCTCTTATATCCAATTTCTGTTTTACACATTCTAAAAAAATAAATTGATGCAATCTAGGGAGAAGAAATGGGAGGTTAGAACATCAATATGAAGTGCTTTCCAAAAAGAATTTTGAAATCCTTATCCTTTTCTTTGGAAAACCACATTTTACCCAATGATCCCCATTACAGCCTAGAAAAAGTCCTAATTGATTCTGGTGGATTGATGAATAATTGCAGAGTCTTAAATGTCAAGAGGCTCAGTGAAGTTAAGTAATCATTCGATTTATATTATTCTTTCATGGAGTTATTCCAAGTCCTTTTCTTAAATAATTGTTCTTGACTTATTGATGCTACCTTCTAGAATTTGATTTACGTTTACTCCTACAAAGGGGCATCTTGAGTGAAACCTTATGTATTTCATTTGATTGTGAGCAATATTCAAGGTGAGAATTGAAGTCAAAACTTGGGAAGTAGTATGGTGCAAAGTTCAGAATAGAGTAGACTTTAGAGGTTTATGTTAAATCAACAATTTCATGAGCTAAACTTTTACATGTAATTTAGATGCTTAGCAAGTTTTACATATCATATAAAATTTCAGATTTTAATCTTTGATCTTAAATTTCTTGGCTCATGGTATTAACTAACATCCTACGACTATGATTTTCCATTCGATTGAAATAATAAGTGATGTTTGTGGATATCATCACTGCAAGCCCTCACGAGACTACACATGTCCACGAGGGGGAACCTGGGGGTTGAAAAGGCTTGCTGTACGAGCTAAGTATAGTTGTGTTTTCCTATGAAAGTGGATTCATTCCAAAATAAAATAAAACTCTGGTTTTGTCTTCAATATATGAAAAAATTATGACAGCATCTTTTCAAATCATTACTACGGACTAGTAATGTGTTAGTTGGGGGGTGTGTGAATGGACTTAAATTGTTACACATTTATCTATTAAATTGCACCTTTTTATGATGTATAAATGACATAAAAATTATGTTTTGTGCAGAGTTCATCCCCACCACTCAAATATGTAACATATGCTGATTTTTGTAACTATGAAAAGCAATCTGAGCTGTATTGAGGATGCAAAGGAAAAGAGAGAGAATTCTCATCTGAATTCAGTACAATAAGGCTAAATCATCAATCTGGGAAATCTATTAGCAAGAAAGTTCATTCAAATGTGAGGATGACTCATTTGAATACTGTTGGTGAATGCTAAAGGATATTACATATTCGAATACACTTTGAAAGCATCTGAATGAGGGTGAACATCTCAATAACAGATTCCACGTGACTGGAACTTCCCCATGTGACCTGGTCCTAAAATGAGAGGATAGCAAATCTGTAATTAAGGGGGCAGTTGTCCAACAGAATGAGGATTTTTTGGAAGAAATAAGTTAAGAGACCACCATTTTAGAGAGCTTCAGAATTAATTTTTGGAGCAATAGTGTTTGATAGGGAGATAGCTTGAAGTTTTTCTATTCCATTTTCAATTTGAAGTTTTCTGAGTTTAATTTCTATATTTCATTTCTAAGTGCTGTAACTGAACTTTGATTTACAAGCAAATTTCATTTTTAGTTTTGAATGGTTCCATTTCTGATTTCTATCGTTGTTCTTACTTTTCTAAGAATGATTTGCTAAGTTTTCTTGGGCCTATCCTTTCTAATGATGCTCAAGATGCTGACCTTCATGGGTTTACTTGAAGTTCTTTGATTACCAATTCTACTTGTATCTAATTACTCTAGAAGTCATTGATTCAAGGTCCGATTGACATGGATCTACATATCTTATCGATGAGTTTATAGGGGTTACTTAACTTAGAACTTTCATTGCAAATATGTATGGAAGTTGCTAAACTTGGAATTTTTATTGTCATTAAGGTAGGTTATGCACATCATATGTTCGATCTATGGCTTGATTCAATTGAAATTAATTTCTCATAAATTAGAACAAATAGGATTGGTGATTTATACACTCTTGGCATTTTGAGACTGATTTGGAAAGGCATTGAAATTGCCTTACCCATCTTTTCAATTTTAGATTTTAGATAAATTTAACTTTCATTACAGAACTCATATTTCTAAAACCTTCAATCATCATCAAATCAGATTTTCATTTAGTTTTGAAATTCATGTGGGCCATATTTTTGCCAATTTAAACCATTAGAATAAACCGCTCATTAGCCCCTTAGATCCCTGAGGAAATCGACATGGTACTCACTAGTTTATTGCGCTATAACCACACCTTACACTTGGGAAAGTTTGTTTCAATTTACTTACTCAAATCACTTAATCAGAATTTATATTTGTGAGTGAGATAATTGAACAACAACAAGCACAATTTTGGTGCCGTTGGCGAGGATCATTGAGAAGCAATGGTGTCTTCAATCTTTGGGTTGGTTGGTAGCAAGACTCACTACCATCTTCAACAACAGAATAACTCAACTTGTTGCGTCACTTTGTTCTATTTCTTTTCATTTTTGTTTAAGTTGTAGTTATAAATTTTAGAATAGAATTTATATAGTTGAATTCTGGGTTGTAACATCTGATTTATGCATTCGAATCTGTTTTGCTGCATCTGATATAAAAAATTATTGCATTTGATCTCTAAATTGCTGCATTTTGCTGCTGCAGTCTATTAGAAGAAAGTAGGACTGAATTCTGTGTGATTCGGTGGATAAAATTCTGAAGTTTTGAGGTTATAGTTGAATTGAATCTTAGTTTTTGTGCATTCTGTTAAGGTCTGATAGAATTGTGTGAATTGAATCTGAATTACATACTCCATCGTCACTTGCTGAATTACTTGAATTTGCATCATCAAACGCATCATCTGAGCATTCTGTTACATAGATGGACCCACCTTTACCACCACCACCTATTTTACCGAAAGGAAGTGTTCAAGGAGAGAATGATCAACATGATCAAAACATTTTTAGACCTCTCCGAGAATACCTTCTTCTAGCTAGGAAAACAACACCATCTTATATTACACTTCCACCCGGACATCAGAATTTTAATTTCAAACCTAGCACAATTCAGTTTTTACCCATTTTTTATGGCATGGATTCATAAATTCCTTATATGCATATGAAATAATTTGAAGAGGTTTGTGGAACTTGTGTAGATAGACATGCTAATGAGGATATAGTTCGTCTTAAGTTGTTTCCATTCTCATTGAAAGACAAAGCAAAAGTGTGGTTGGATTCACTTAAGCCTAGAACAATAGGAACTTGGAGAGATATGCAAACTAAATTTTTAAAGAAGTATTTCCTAGCTAATAGGACAGTGATTCTTCAACAACAAATTATGAATTTTGTGTGTAAGTCTAATGAAACATTTACACAAGCATGGGAAAGATTGAAAGAGTTGTTGCAAGCTTGTCGTCATCGTGGTTTTGAGTATTGGAGAATAGTTAATTTTTTCCATAATACATTGGCTCCTAACTTGAAAATGTTTGATGCAACAATGTTCAATGGTGAATTTTGTGATAAAATAGCTGAAGAAGCTTTGTATTTCTTTGATTCACTTGCTGAAAATACTAAGCAGTGGGAAGTAGTTCCCCCACCCTTTTCTGAATTTTTTGAGAGTTCACATGCAAGAGGCAAATTTCAATTAAGTGAGGCAGATTATCAAACAAATCATCTAAGCATTTGGTTGCACAGATGGAACCACATTTGCCACCACCACCTGTTTTATCGGAAGAAAGTGTTCAAGGAGAGAATGATCAACATGATTAAAACATTCTCAGACCTCTATGTGAATGCCTTCATGTAGCTAGGCAAACAACACCTTCTTGTATTACACTTCCACCAGGACATCATAATTTCAATTTCAAACGTGGTACAATTCAGCTCTTACCCACCTTTTATGGCATGGATTCAGAAAATCCTGGTATGCATACAAAAGAATTTGAAGAGGTTTACCGAACTTGTGTAGATAGACATACTAATGAAGATATGGTTCATCTCAAATTGTTTCCATTCTCATTGAAAGACAAAGCAAAAAAATAATTGAACTCACTTGAGCCTACATCAATAGGAACTTGGAGAGACATGCAAACTAAATTTTTAAGAAGTATTTTCCAGCTAATAGGACAGTGATTCTTCAACAACAAATCATGAATTTTGTGCGTATGTCTAATGAAACATTTGCACAAGCATGGGAAAGATTTAAGGAGTTGTTACAAGCTTGTCCTCATCACAGTTTTGAGTCTTGGAGAATAGTTAATTTTTTCCATAATGCATTGACTTCTAACTTGAAAATGCTTGTTGCAACAATGTGCAATGGTTTCTATGATAAAACAGCTAAAGAAGCTTTGTATTTCTTTGACTCACTTACTGAAACTACTAAGCAATGGGAAGTAGTTCCCCAATCTTTTTCTGAATTTTCTGACAGTTCACATTCAAGAGGCAAATTTCAAGTAAGTGAGGCAACTGATCTTGGAGAGAAGTTGGCTATGCTTTCAAAGAAGGTTATGTCGTTGGAGCAAAAAAAGCAACAAAGAAGGAAAATGAAGTAAGATGTGTGGTGTGTGAAACTTTGGATCATAGGAGAGATGATTGTCCCACACTTCTAGCTTTTAAGGAAGTTCTTTAGGGGTAAGTAAATCCCACACCAGCTGCAAAACCTTTAATCCAGATCATGGGATGAACACACATGCCCAAGGAAGCAACTCATATCCAAACACTTAACAAAGGTATCAAAACCATCCCAATCTTTCTTGGAGAGCTAAGGCACAAAATTAGCAGTGCCAACCCCATTAACTGCTTCCACATCTGCCTTTTCCTTCTCTGCCATTTCAAAATCAGCCCAACCCAAATTCTTACCAACCACCTCACAAGAGATAATTAGAGGACACCCTATAGCAGTTCATGCAAGGGCAGATTGGAATAAATAATCAAGTTTCAAAGTTCTAAGAGTAAAAAAACAGAGCAATGGAGGATATCCGAAGCCAATTGTCAAAGCTCACACAAGCTCTAACCATTAGAGAATCGGGAAAGCTTCCATCTCAGCCAAAGCCAAATCCTACTAGTCAAGTACATCTTAGTGAATCATCATCCTCTAGTGTTCATGAAAATTTGGAACATGTAAACAATTTGGAATATGTAAAAGCTGTGTCAACATTGAGAAGTTGTAAACAGGTTGTGAAACCAGATTATATACCACCCGAGGAAGAAAATGAGAATGATATGAGGGAAAATGAAGAAGAGTTTGGGAGCAACAAGCTGGAGAGTAGAAAGTTAGCTGCAAAAGAGCAGGAAATAAAGAAAAATAAAGAGCAAATTGGGGTAGCAAACTGGACCGCAGCAGAAAATTTAAGGAAAAACAAAACCTGAGCAATGAAGAGCAGCAAATTCAGATACAGCAGAAACAGCATTCGAATACCAATAAGCAGGAAACCAGAATTTTAAGGGAAAAGCAGGTAAATTCTGAAAATAAAAATGAGTTTTTTGGAAATAAAACCAAAGGTTCTGGTGAAAATCAATTTTGAAAATAATGAAAACGATTTTGAAAATGAAAGAATTTCAAAAGAAACCAAGATGGATAGATTTGAATTTTTTTTTAAAAATTCCTTTTCCTCAAAGGTTGAATAAAATAAGAAAGAGAATTTGAATTTTGACATTTATGAAGTTTTCAAACAGGTCAGAATCAATATTCACTTACTTGATGCCATTAGGCAAAATCCATCTTATGGAAAATTTTTGAAAGACTTGTGCACTGTGAAAAGAAAAATGAATGTGAAAGAAAAGACAATTTTGGCTGAACAAGTGAGCTTCATTTTACAATTTAAAACTCCACCTAAATACAAAGATCAAGGGTGTCCCACTATTGCATGCATCATTAGGGATAAGAGAGTAGATCAAGCTTTGTTGGATTTGGGTGCAAATGTCAATCTCTTACCATTTACTGTTTACCAATAGCTTGGGCTAGGAGAATTACGACCCACTAGAGTGACATTATAGCTAGCTGATAGGTCTGTCAAAGTCCCTAGAGTGTTTTTGAGGATGTGTTGATTCAAGTGAACCATTTTTATTTTCCTGTGGACTTTATAGTGTTAGACGCTTAGCCCATTCGAGGGAGTAAACCAACTGTACCTGTCATCCCCATTTAAGGGAGTAAACCAGCTGTACCTGTCATCCTAGGGAGATCATTTTTAGCCACCTCAAATGCCTTGATTAATTGTAGATTTCGAAGTCATTAAATTCTCCTTTAGCAACATGACAATTAAGAAAAACATCTTCAAGGTGACAAAACAGCCTACTGATCATGAGGGGCCAGTAGAGGTTGATTTAATCCAAACCATCACACAAGAACACTTTGATAGAGAATACTTGAATGATCCATTGGAGATAGCATTGGTGAACAGTGAACAAGCTGAGTTTCTTGATGAATGTGAATTGGGGAGTTTTGGTGAGGAAAGGTTTGAGAAAAATTCAGATTCTGTTATGTCAGTAAATAAGTGGAGACCCATTTTTGAGCCTTTAGAGCTACTAAAACGTCAAGTCTCAACCATCTTCTGAAAAGCCACCCACACCTGAGAGAAAACCTTTACCAAATGGCTTGAAATATGTGTTTTTGGGTGAGGGAGAGTCCTACCTAGCTATCATTTCAGCTTAGCTGAGTTTAGATCAAGAGAGTAGACTTGTTAAGGTCTTAAAAAAGTATGAAAGAGCCTTGGGCTGGACCATAGTAGACCTGTAAGGAATAAGCCCACTGATTTTCACTCATACGATATTTTTGGAGGAGTATGCTAAGCCCATTAGGCAAATGCAAATGAGACTTAACCTTAACATGAAAAAAGTGGTTAGAGGGGAGGTAATCAAGCTGTTGGATGCTGGAATTATCTACCCTATTCTAGATTCTAAATGGGTTAGCTCAACTCAAGTAGTGCCTAAGAAATCTGGAGTGACTATGGTGAAGAATGAGAATGAGGAATTAGTTCCAATGCATATCCAAAAAGGATGGCCCATGTACATGGATTACAAAAAGCTGAATGCAGTGACTAGGAAAGATCATTTCCATCTTCTTTTCCTAGATTAGGTATTGGACAAAGTGGTAGGGTAGGCATTTTATTGCTTTCCAGATGGATACTCTAGGTATAATCAGATTGAGATTGCATTAGATGATCAGGAGAAGACCACATTTACTTGCCCATTTGGTACATTTGCATATAGGCGCATGCCTTTTGGTCTTTGTAATGCTTCTACAACATTTTAGAGATGCATGATGAGTTTGTTCATTGATTTTTTGGAAAATTTCCTTGAATTATTCATGGATGATTTTTCAGATTATGGGAGTGACTTTGATGTTTGCTAAAGGAATTTAGAGAAAGTCTTGTCTAGATGTGAGGAGAAGAACTTGGTCTTAAATTGCGAGAAATGTCACTTTATGGTGACTCAGAACATAATTCTTGGCCAAATAGTGTCCACTAGGAGTATAGAGGTAGACAAAGCCAAAGTGGAAATAATTCAAAATCTACCCACGCCTAGATGTGTTAAGGATGTCAGATCATTCTTGGCCCATACAGGTTTCTATGAAGGTTCATTGCATCTTTTAGTACCATAGCTAGACCTCTACGTAATCTGTTATCTCAGAATGTTCCCTTTGATTGGACACTAGAGTGTCAGGCCTCTTTTGATAGACTTAGGGGCTTACTCACTACAGCTCCCATATTACAAGCACCTAATTAGACCTTGTCTTTTTAGGTAATGTGTTATGCTAGTTATTGTGCTATTAGTGTAGTCCTAGGCCAGAGGACGGAAAAGAGACCACATGCGTTATATTATTCTAGTAAGACTCTTAGTGATGCACAGAGTAATTACATAACCACTGAGAAGGAGCTTCTAGTAGTAGTCTATGCATTGGATAAGTTTAAGTCATATCTTGTAGGTTCTCATATCATTCTGTATACTGACCATGTTGCATGAAATATCTTTTGACCAAACCCAATGCTAAGCCTAGACTCATTAGGTGGATCCTTTTACTTCAGGAATTTGATTTAGGGATCAAAGATAATAAAGGGGTTGAAAATGTAGTAGCTGACCATCTCTCTAGGATTCCAAGTAAGGACTTAGTTTCTTTTGATCCTCCCATAAATGAGACCTTTCCTGATGAACCATTGTTCCATGTAGACTCATCTGAGGTACCTTGGTTTGCGGACATAGCCAATTACTTAGCTTCAGGCTTGACACCATCTCACTGGACAAAGTTGGAAAGGCAAAAGTTCTTTAGGAATGTAAGGCACTTCTTTTGGGATGATCCATACATGTTCAAACACTACCCAGACCAAGTTATTAGAGGATGCATATTTGAGAGTAAGCACCACAGTGTCATTACATTCTGTCATACATTACCCTATGGATGTCATTTTTCTACTAGGAAGACTGTGGCCAAGATTTTGCAATGTGGTTTATATTGGCCCACTATATTCAAAGATGTGCATGCATTTTGTGTCACTTGTGATAGATGCCAGAGACCTGCCAAGATTTTGCAATGTGGTTTATATTGGCTCACTGTGTGCAAAGATGTGCATGCATTTTGTGTCACTTGTGATAGATGTCAGAGACCTCGCAACCTCACTTGGAGAAACATGATGCCACTTCATCCCATTTATGTGCTTAACATTTTTGATTGTTGGGGGATGGATTTTATGGGGCCATAATTCATTTGGTTATGAATATATCTTAGTAGCTGTTGACTATGTTTCAAAGTGGGTGGAGGCTGTCCCAACTAGGACCAGTGACTATAAGGTAGTGATAAAATTCTTAAAGGAGAATGTGTTCTCTAGATTTGGGATGCCTAAAGCAATGATAAATGATAGGGGGACACACTTTTGTGGTAGACATGTGAGGCTTTTGATGAATACAATGTAGGAACATCTTATCACCCCCAAACTAGTGGACAAGCCAAGCTTGCCAAAAGGGAGATTAAGAGAGTCACTGAAAATACTGTGAATGCAAATAGAAAAGATTGGTCATTGAAGTTAATGGATGCACGTTGGGCTTATAGGACTGCATACAAGACCATCTTAGGCATGTCTCCTTATAGGATAGTGTATGGAAAAGCTTGTCATCTACCTGTGGAGTTAGAGCCTAAGGCCTATTGGGCAATGAGGCACTTTAATGAGAATATTCATGAAACAGGCCTCCAAATAAAATTGTAACTTAGTAAGCTGGAAGAAATTAGGAATGATGCTTACAAGCATGCCAAGATCTCCAAGGATAGAGTGAAGAAGTGACATGATGCACACATTAAGAAGAGAGAATTTTTTGTGGGATAAAAGGTCCTGTTGTATGAATCTAGGTTGCATTTGTTTCTTGGTAAATTGAGGTCTAGGTGGAGTGGTCCTTATGTGATTAAGAACATAACTGAATTTGGGGCTGTTGGCATAGAAAATCCTACCTCAAGGAATGTGTTTAGAGTGAATGGGCATAGGCTTAAGGAATATCATGAGAATTTGGTGGTTGAAATTGAGAGTTGGGATCTTGAGGATCCCTCGGAGTATGGCTAAGAGGTGAGGAGAATTATGCTACATGTACCACAGTAAGATTTTTTTTTTTAAGTTCTTTTAATTCTTCTCTTTTCCTCTTTGATTTATGTAAAAAAAAAATTCAGTTTGCAAATTCTAAAATTTAATTTCAGCATTTAGTCAAGCTCACAGTGACCCATTCAGATGATGAAGAATCTCCTTGATCTGTGATGCAACTAGAATCAAAACTGGTTGGAGTATATTTGTTCCTGCAGTGGCAGAATTTTTCTGGTAAGGTTCACAAAGTATAAGCTTACTCCTGCTCAATTTTTAATTTTTGTTATTTGTCCTTGTTATCATCTTCTGTTGGAAGTAAACAAGTTAGGGGGAAAATTTCAGAAAGTACTCTGAGTTTAGCTCAAAAGCATTGAATCAAGTATGTTTTCCTAAGCTCATCAGGTACTTCTTCTCCCTCAGACCTTCATTTCTTGCTTTAGTTTTACATTGAGGACAATGCTTACTTTTAGTTGGGGGGATAGTAGCATGAATTACTTGTGATCCTGTTTCATTGCCACTAGTTAAGTTAAAATAATTTATTGTGATTAGAATTACTGGAGTAATGTTCTGCTAGAGTGATTTTTTCTATTACCTTGTGAATGAGATTGTTTGGTTTAGCTTGCAAATAGCTTACAAATTGGTTAATTTCTTTTTTTTTAAAAAAAATTTGGCATTTTTTTTAATTTTTTTATTGCATTAGGATTAGGTGTTTTTAGACATAAATTTGCATTAGGATTAGGTGTTTTTAGAAATAAATTTAGGTTTAATTAAAAATAATAATAATCATCACTAAACATGGTTTGAGTTGTTTTTTTTTTTTTAAGAGCTACAACAGATTCTAGTCTGTGAGAGGAGCTACAAAGTGCATTGCATTCGGTTGTGAAATTAGGTATTCGGATATGCGTACTATGATCCTGATATAAATGTTGGTTCATGGAACCCACCCGAGACATGTTTATTCGGATGTTAAAACCCACACCTGAGTGGGTTTACAGTGCCCAGTTCGTACAGATTCTAATTTTTCCCTCCATCTACAAGAATTGAAGGAAAGTGAACAACCATTTGAGAGTTCTGAACTAAGGAGGCAGAAACCTAAGGTTTCTGGGTTTATTAACGATTAGCGTAGAAGAAATGAGCAAGGGTGAGCAGTGTTTTGGAAAAATGGTGCCAAAGAAGAAGATGATGGTGCCTGGCCGAAGAAGAACAAGCATGAGGCTAAGGGAGCAATCCAAAGATATGAGATTTGTTTCTGTAAGCTCTCAACCTATGCGTAGGTTCTTAGAGAAAAATTTCAAGCCTTGCTTTGTTAATCAAAGGATAAAACTTTTATTTCTGACTTTTATTTAGTTTTCTTTGATGATGATCTGGATTCTTTTTACTGAAAATGATTAGGGAATTGCTGGAATTTTTTGTAGAAAGTGGTATGAAACTAATGATGTTTTTGCTGAAATCTCTGGGTGAACAAATGTTTTGTTGCTATGTTTCTTTATTCTAGAAATGAAACTTTTTGTTTGTTTCGAATGAATGCAAATTTATAGCCTGGAATTCTATTAGTGTCAATTGCTAAAAATCAAGTTTCAAGTTTTAGAATTTGAAATTTGTTGATATGTTTAGCTTACATAGATTTAATTATTGAATTGATTTGTGAACAGACTTGGTTGTTTGAATTGTTTATCCAACCTAAACACTCATGAATAAAACTCTTGAATGGATGATGTATTTTACAACTTCCCAGATATAGTAGAGACTTGACCCCGATAGAGATTTTGAGCCTTTAAGCTTTGTTCATGAGAGGATTATATTCACTCTTATTTTTTTTCAATAACCCCAATAACATTACTTTGCTTTGGATGTTTAAAGGTGTGATCAAGAACCTAGCTAGAATTTTGATATTTATACTTCATGATTGTTTTGAAAGAGACCTAAAAAATGATATTAGTCCATCTTTTCTAAAATTGAACCTTTAAATTCTCATTGTTCCTTAACCTTACCTTAGCAACCAAGTTTGAGCCTTATGTGAGAATTCATACTTCTTTCTTTTCACTGCATAATTCCCTTAACCTTTTGATGAATGCTCTCAAGCCCTTCTTATTTTTATATCTTTTGGAATGCACTGGTACCATGAGGTAAAGAAACTAAGGAGAATGAGGTGTGAAAAAAAGGGGGGAATGAGAAAAAAAAGTGTGAGTATTTGAGAAAGAAACTGAAGGAATAGAAAAATTCAAAAATTAAAAAGAAAAAAAAAAACTCTCTTCCATCCAATTGTTGTTTTACACATTCTAAGAAATAAATTAATATAATCTAGGGAGAAGAAGTGGGGGGTTAGACATCAATATCAAGTGCTTTCCAAAAATATTTTTGAAATCCTTATCCTTTTCCTTAGAAAACCACATTTTACCCGATGACCCCCATTACAACCTAGAAAAAGTCCTAATTGATTCAGGTGGATTGATGAACAGTTGTAGAGTTTTAAATGTCAAGAGGCTCAGTGAAGTTAAATAATCATTCCATTTACATCATTCTATCATGGAGTTATGCCAAGTCTTTTTTTTTTTTTGAATAATCGTTCTTGACTTATTGATGCTATCTTCTAGAATTTGATTTACATTTACTCCTACAAAAGGGCATCTTGACTGAAACCTTGTGTACTTCATTTTTATTGTGAGTGATATTCAAGGTGAGAATTGAAGTCAAAACTTGGGGAAATAGTATGGTGTAATGTTCAGAATAAAGTAGACTTTTTAGAGATTTATATTGAATCAACAATTTCATGAGCTATACTTTTACATTTAATTCAGATGCTTAGAAGTTTCACATATAATATAAAATTTTAGATTTTAAACCTGAATCAAAAATTTCTTGGCTCATGGTATTACCTAGCATTCTACGACTATGATTTTCCATTCATTTAAAATAATACTCAATGTTTGTGGGTATCATCACTGCAAACCCTCACAAGACTACACTCGTCCACTAGGGTGTACCTAGGGGTTGAAAAGGCTTGCTATATGAGCTAAGTATAGTCGTGTTTTCCTACGAAAGTGGATTCATTCCAAAATAAAATAAAATTTTGGTTTTGTCTTCAATAAGATAACATCGTGACAGAATCTTTTCAAATCATTACTAGGGCCTAGTAATGTGTTAGTTGGAGGTGTGTGACTGGACTTAAATTGAAATTACATCTTTTAATAATGTAGAAATGACATAAAAATTGGTTTTTGTGCAGAGTTCATCTCCACCACTAAAATATGGAACATATGCTGATTTTTGTTATTATGAGAAGCAATCTGAGTTGTATTGAGCATGCAAAGAAAAAGTGAAGGAATTCTCATCTGAAATCGGCATAATAAGGCTAAATCGTTAGTCTGGGAAATCTGAAAGCAAGAAATTTCATTCAAATGTGAGGACGACTCATTCGAATACTGTTCGTGAATGCTGAAGGATATTACATATTCGAATACACTTTCAAAGCATCCAAACCAGGGAGAACATCTCAGTAACAGATTAGATGTGACCGTAACTTTCCCATGTGACGTGGTCCTAAAATGAGAGGATGGGAAATCATAAATTGAGGGGAGAGTTGTCTAACAGAATGAGGATTTTTCGGAAGAAATGAGTGGAGAAGGTAGTGGTAGCTAACCTCACATATACAAAAGGGCGATAGGGATGAAGATACAGACAGATGAGAAATACACATTTAGAGCAAACCACCAATTTAGACAGCTTTAGAATTAGTTTTTGGAGAGAGAGTTTTTGATAAGGAGATAGCTTGAAGTTTTTCTATTCCATTTTCAATTTGAAAATTTCTGAGTTTAATTTCGGTATTTCATTTCTATGTGCTGTAACCGAACTTCAATTTGCAAGAAAATTTCATTTTTAGTTTTGAATGGTTCCGTTTCTGATTTCAATCTTCGTTCTTACTTTTCTTAGTATGATTGGCTATGTTTTCTTGGGCCAAGGCAAGGACAATGTCCGTTCCTATGATGCTCAAGATGCTGACCTTCATGGGTTTACTTTGAGTTCTTTGATTACCAATTCTACTTGTATCTAATTACCTTAGAAGTCATTAATTCAAGGTCCGATTGACATGGATCTACATATCTTATCGATGAGTTCATCGGGGTTACTTAATGTATAACATTCATTGCAAACATGTATGGAAGTTGCTAGACTTAGAACTTTTATTGTCCTTAAGAAAGGTTGTACACATCATATGTTCGATCTATGGCTTAATTCAATTGACATTAATTTCCCACAATTAGAACAAATAGGCACTCTTGCCATTTTGAGACTGATTTGGAAAGGCCTTGAAATTTCCTTGCCCATCCTTTTAATTTCAGATTTTAGATAAATTAAATTTTCATTTCAAAACTTGTTTACAAAAACACAACCACAACCATCATCAAATTAGATTTCCGATTTTGTTTTAAAATTCATGTTAGTCATGTTTTTACCATTTTAAACCATCAGAATCAACCACTCATTTGCTCCTTAGATCCCCGTGGAAACAACCTGGCACTTATCAATTTGTTGTGCTACAACCACACCTTACACTTAGAGGAAGTTTGTCTCAATTTACTTACTCAAATCACTTACTCAGAATTTATATTTGTGAGTGAGGTAATTAAACAACGACAAATACAATTTTGTGTGTGATTGGACTTAAATTGTTACAAATTTATCTATTAAATTGCACCTTTTTATTATGTATAAATGATATAAAATTGTGTTTTGTGTAGAGTTCATCCCTACCACTCAAATATGGAACATATACTGATTTTTGTTAGTATTAGAAGCAATCTGAGCTTTATTGAGGATGCAAAGGAAAAGAGAAAGAATTCTCATCTGAATTCAGTATAATAAGGCTAAATCATCAGTCTAGGAAATCTGAAAGCAAGAAAGTTCATTCAAATGCGAGGACGACACGTTTGAAAACTGTTGGTGAATGCTGAAGGATATTACATATTTGAATACACTTTTAAAGCATCCGAATCAGGGAGAACATCTCAGTAATAGATTCCACGTGACTGCAATTGCCTCATGTGATGTGGTCTAGAAGTGAGAGGATGGCAAATCGATAATTAAGGTGGGAATTGTCTAAGAGAATGAGGATTTTCTGGATGGAATGAGTGGAGAGGGTAGTGGCAGCTGACCTCACATATGCAAAAGAGGATACAGATGAAGATACATAAAAAGGGGGAGAAATACATATTCCAAAAAAAAAAAAAACCATAATTAGGGAGCTGGAGAGAATTTGTTTTAGAGAGGTATAGCTTAAAGTTTTCTATTTTGCATTTAATTTTGTGGATTTTAATTTCTTCATTTCAAAACTCGTTTCAAAACATAACCATCATCAAATTAGATTTTCCATTTTGTTTTGAAATTCATGTGATCCATGTTTTTTCCATTTTAAACCATCAGAATCAAGCACTTATTTTCTCCATAGATCCTTATGGAAATTGACTTGGTACTCACCAGTTTATTGTGCTACAACCATACCTTGCACTTGGCGGATGTTTGTCTCAATTTACTTACTCAAATCTCTTAATCGGAATTTATATTTGTGAGTGAGGTAATTAAACAACGACAAGAACAATTTTGTGTGTTGTTGGACTTAAATTGTTACACTTTAATCAATTAAATTGCACCTTTTTATAATGTATAAATGACATAAAAATTATGTTTTGTGCAGAGTTCATCCCTACTACTCAAATATGGAACATATGTTGATTTTTGTTACTATGAGAAGCAGTTCAAGCTACACTAAGGATGCAAAGGAAAAGAGAAAGAATTCTCATCGAATTTAGTACAATAAGGCTAAATCATCGGTCTGGGAAATCTGAAAGCAAGAAAGTTCATTCAAATGTGTGGACAACTCATTCGAATACTGTTGGTCAATGCTGAAGGATATTACATATTCGAATACGCTTTCAAAGCATCAGAATGAGGGAGAACATCATAATAACAGCGTCCATGTGACTGCAACTTCCCCATGTGACGTCGTCCTAAAATGAGAGGATGGAAAATCTATAATTAAGGGAGGAATTATTTAACAGAGTGAGGATTTTCTTGAATGAATGAGTGGAGAGGGTAGTGGCAGCTGACCTCACATATACAAAAGAGATATGGATGAAGATACATAAAATGGGGTAGAAATACACATTCGAAAAAACAACCACAATTAACGAGCTGGAGAGAAATCGTTTTCGAGATATATAGCTTGAAGATATATCTACTCTGCTTTTAATTTTGTGTTTTTTGATTTTAATTTCTACACTGCATTTCTAAGAGCTGTAACCGAACTTTGATTTGTAAGTAAATTTCATTTTTAGTTCTGAATGGTTCCATTTCTGATTTCTATCTTTGTTCTTATTTTTCTTAGAATGATTGGCTAAGTTTTCTTGGGCGTAGGTAAGGACAATGTCCTTTCCAATGATTGTCAAGATGCCGATCTTCATGGGTTTACTTTGAGTTCTTTGATTACCAATTCTACTTGTATCTAATTACTCTAGAAATCATTGATTTAAGATCCAATTGACATGCATCTACATATCTTATCGACGAGTTCGTAGGGGTTACTTAACGTACAACTTTCATTGCAAATATGTATGGAGGTTGCTAGACTTAGAACTTTTATTGTCCACAAGATGGGTTATGCACATCATATGTTCGATCTACGACTTGATTCAATTGAAATTAATTTCCCATAAATTAAAACAAATAGGATTGGTGATTTATACACTATTGGAATTTTGAGATTGATTTGGAAAGGCATTGAAATTGCCTTGCCCATCTTTTTAATTTTAGGTTTTAGATAAATTAAATTTTCATTTCAAAACTCTTTTACAAAAACACAACCATCATCAAATCAGATTTTCCATTTTGTTTTGAAATTCATGTGAGCCATGTTTTTGCCTCTTTAAACCATTGGAATCAACCACTCATTTGCTCCTTAGATCCTTATGGAAATCGACCTGGTAATCACCAATTTATTGTGCTTCAACCACACCTTACGCTTGGGGGGAGTTGGTCTCAATTTATTTACTCAAATCACTTAATCAGAGTTTATATTTGTGAGTGAGGTAATTAAACATCGACAAGCATAGTTTTGGCGCCATTGGCGAGGATCGAACCAAGTCACCCGCATGCAGGGAAAATTGTGCTTGTCGTTGTTCAATTCTTACTCAAAAATATAAATTCTAATTAAGTTATTTGAGTAAGTAAATTGAAACAAACTTCCCCTAAGTGCAAGGTACGAATGTAGTACAATAAACTGGTAAGTACGAGGGCAATTTCAATAGGGATCGAAGGAGCAAATGATTAGTTGATTCTAATGGTTTAAAATGGCAAAAACATGGCTCACATGAATTTCAAAACAAAATGGAAAATCTAATTTGAAGATGGTTATGTTTTTGTAAATGAGTTTTGAAATGAAAATTAAATTTACTAAAACCTGAAATTAAAAAGATTGGCAAGGCAATTTCAATGCCTTTCCAAATCAGTCCCAAAATGCCAAGAGTGTATAAATCACCAGTCCTATTTGTTCTAATTTATGGGAAATTAATTTCAATTGAATCAAGCCATAAATCAAACATATGATTTGCATAACCTATCTTAAGGACAATAAAAGTTCTAAGTCTAGCAACTTCCATACATATTTGTAATGAAAGTTGTAAGTTAAGTAACCTCTATGAACTCATCGATAAGATATGGAGATCTATGTCAATCGGACCTTGGATTAATGATTTCTAGAGTAATTAGATACAAGTAGAATTGGTATTCAAAGAACTCAAAATAAACCCATGAAGATCGGCATCTTTAAAATCATTGGAAAGGACATTGTCTTTGCTTTGGCCCCAGAAAACTTAGCCAATCATCTAAGAAAAATTAGAACAAAGATAAAAATCCGAAATGGAACCATTCAACTCTGAAAATGAAAATTACTTGCAAATCAAAGTTTGATTACGACATTTAGAAATGGAGTGTAGAAATTAAACTTTGAAAACACAAATATAAAAGCAGACTAGAAAACTTCAAGCTATCTCTCTCTAAAACTAATTCTCTCCAGCTTCATAATGTTGGTATCCTCCTCTGAATTTGTATTTCTCCCCCCTTCCCGTTATATATATATGAGGTCAATTGCCACTACCCTCTTCACTCATTCCTTCTGGAAAAATCCTCATTATGTTAGACAGTTCCCCCCTTAATTATAGATTTTCCATGCTCTCATTTCAGGACCACATCACAAGGGAAAGTTGTAGTCACATGGATTTTGTTTTTAAGATGTTCTCCTTCATTTGGATGCTTTGAAAGTGTATCCGTATATGCAATATCCTTCAGCATTCACCAACAGTATTCGAATGAGTCATCCTCACATTTGAATGAAATTTCTTGCTTCCAAATTTCCCAGACTGATGATTTAGCGTTATTATACTGAATTCAGATGAGAATTCTTCCTTTTTTCCTTTACATCCTCAATACAGCTCAGATTGCTTCTCATAGTAACAAAAATCAGCATATGTTCCATATTTGAGTGGTGAGGTTGAACTCTACACAAAACATAATTTTTATGTCATTCATACATTGTAAAAAGGTACAATTTAATAGATAAATGTGTAACAATTTAAGTCAAATCACACACCCCCAACTAACCCATTACTAGTCCATAGTAATGATATGAAAAGTTGGTGTCATAATGATATTTTGTTGATGACAAAAGTAGAGTTTTAATTTTTTCTTAAATGACAAAAAGAAAATCCATTTTTATAGAAAAACATGACTATACTTAGTTCATATAGCAAGCCTTTTCAACCCTTAGGTTCCCCCTAGTGGACGAGTGTAGTCTCATGAGAGCTTGCAGTGATGATACCCACAAACATCAACTGAATTTTCAAATGAATAACATTTTAATAGCTCTAGAAAATCAATTAGTATCATCAACAAAAACTTTCATAAGCAAGGTTTACAATTTGAAATTTTGTAAGAGATATAAAACTTGCTAAGTGTGTGAAGTAGTTGTAAAAGAATAAAAGCTTGTAAATTTTTCTACTCAATGTAGAGCTTTTAAACTTTATTTAATTCTGAACTTTTCATTCTTTTTCTTTCTCAGGTTCCAACTTCAATTCTCACATTGGATCACTCTCATAAGAAAATAAAACACATAAGTTTTCACTCAAGATACCCATTTCTTTTTAAGAAAAGAGTAAATATAAATCAAATTCTAGAAGGTGGCATCCACAAGTCAAAAATTATTTTTCAGTAAAAGAAGGGACTTGACATAACTCTATGATAGAATGGTGCAGTAAAGTTACCTCAGAATTTCACTAAACTTTCCTAATTCTCAACTTTCATGATTGAATGGAAATTCTTCCATGAATCAACTAGGACTTTCCTTGGGTTGTAATGGTGTCATTGGGTATAATATGGTTACTCAAAGGATGGATAAGGAGTTCAAAAATGTTTTGAAACACTGAAATAAACCTCCAACTATCTTTCAACATCCCAACTGAATTACACCCTTTTTCTTTTTATTTTTATTTTTTGAAAATGTACTTGTAAGAATTTCTACTTAAGAATACTTGTAAAAATAAATTTTTATTTTTTATTTTTATAGAATTTTAAGTATCTCTTTCTTCCCCACATCTCTCTTCTTCTCGCCTCAAAATTTCACCATTTTTTTATTTCCATTTTGACCCTCCTTTCAGTGTAGCTCAAAACATGTCAGGAAGGCTAAAGAGCATTCATTGCGGTTAAGGGAATAATGTAGTAAGAAACAAAGAAAGATGAATGCTCTAGTAAGGTTCAAAATGGGCGGCAAGGGTGATGTTTATCAAAGAAAGAGATTACAGGTTCAAATGTTAAGAAAAAAGGCCTAATATCATTTCCATGGTTTCATTCCACTCAACCATAAAAGGAAAGACTCAAGAATTTAGTTCAATTCCTCTGTCACTTCACATATACCTAAAACAAAGTATTACAATTAGAGTTATTGAACAAACTGAAGTGAAGAAAATTTTAAGCCTGTAGAAAATCTTCTAGAGTAATTGTAAATCTCTCATGAATAAAGGACCAGAGGCTCAAAACTCACTTCAGGTATAAGTCTCCATTATAGCTGGAAATCCATAAAATACAATGTTCATTCATAAATTCATTCATCAAGACAAATGTTGAGCAGACAATTCCAAACTTTATTCATTCACAAAACCATTCAACTTTAAAAACATAAGGCAAGTAAAATAAATCTTGACATTTCAATATGTAAACTCAGCTCAATCAAATTTTTGCACATGCTACCAATTAATTCTGAAACTATTGGCATATCATTCATTCGAAGTTGTTCAAATGATCAAGTTTAACTTTTAAAAAAATTCCACCAATTCCACGATCATTTTCAGCAACAAAAACTTCAGATCATCATTAAGCAAAACTAAACAAAAGTTAAAAGCAAAAGTCCTAACCTTCAGTCAACAAAACATGGCTTAAAAGTTTTTCCAAGAACCTGCACACAGCTTTTTGTTTGTGTCTCAAAACAGAGTTCACTTCACTGAAATTCACGTTTCTCCCCCATTTTTTTTTCATTTTACAGCCCCAAAATCTCTTCGATTCTGGTAGATGGAGGGAAAAAAATGAAATTTGTACAAACTAAGCACTATGAAACTATTCGGGTAAAGATTTAACATCGGGATATTAAATGACCCTGGTGGGTTACTGAACCAGCCTTTATATCAGGACCAATGTACCATAGCTGAATTCCCAACTTCCATATCCAAATGCAATGCACCAGTAACTCTGCAACTCAGTACATCATAAGCCAGAAGCTGTGGCAGCTCTTAAAAGATACTCAAGCCATGTTTGTGAATTTTTTTTATTTTAACCCTAAATTTATTTCTAAAAACACCTAATCCTACAAAAAATTGCAATAATAAGATAAAAAAAATGCCAAATATTTTCAAATTTGTTTTTTAACCAATTTGCAAGCTAAGCAAAACAATCTCATTCATAAGGCAATTCAGAAAGCAACTCTAATCACAACAAGTCATCTTAACTCAACTAGTGGCAATTAATTAGATTCAAAAGCAATTCATGTTTTTATCCTTGCCCCCAACTAAAAACAAACATTGTTCTCAATGTAAAACCAAATCCCAAAAATGGAATTCTGTGAGAGAAGAAATACCTGATGAGCTTAAGGAAGCATATTTGATTTGATGCAAATTAGCAAAACTCATAGTACTTCCCACAATTTCCCCCCATCTTGTTCACTACCAACTTCTTCAAGTATAAGTAGCAAGTACAAGTGATACAAAAAATTGATTTTGTGCAAGCTCATACCTTGTGAACCTTAACAAAGGATTCTGCCGTTGAATGGATCACTGCGTGCTTGACTAAATGCTGAAGCTAATTGTTAGAACTTCCAAACTGAATTTTTTTTTCACATAAATCAAAGAGGAAAAGAAATGAATTAAAAGAAAAAAAAATTATCCTACTATGGTACATGTAGCAGAATTTTTTCCCACCTCTTTAGCCATAACTCGAGGGATCATCAAGATCCCAACTCTCAATTTCAACCACCAAATTCTCATGGTATTCCTTAAGTCTATGCCCATTACCTCTAAACACATTCCTTGAGGTAGGATTTTCTATATAAACAGCCCCAAATTCAATTATGTTCTTAATCACATAAGGACCACTCCACCTAGACCTCAACTTACTTAAAAACAAATGCAGCCTAAAGTCATACAACAAGACTTTTTGTCCCACGAACAATTCTCTCTTGTTGATGTTTGCATCATGCCATTTCTTCACTCTATCCTTGGAGATCTTGGCATTCTCGTAAGCATCATTCCTGATTTCCTCTAGCTCACTAAGTTACAATTTTCTTTGGAGGCTTGATTCATGAATGTTCTCATTGAAGTGCCTTACTGCCCAATAGGCCTTATGCTCCAACTCCACCATCTTATAAGGAGACATGCCTAAGATGGTCTTGTATGCAGTCCTATAGGTCTAAAGTGCATTCACAAACTTAAATGACCAATCTTTTCTATTTGAATTCATAGTCTTTTCAATGACCCTCTTAATTTCCCTACTGGCAAGCTCGGCCTTTCCACTAGTATGGGGATGGTAAGATGTTCCTACTTTGTGCACTATCCCATATTTCTTCATTAAAAGACCCACATGTCTATTACAAAAATGTGTCCCCCTATCACTTATCATTGCTTTAGGTGATCTAAATCTAGAGAACATATTCTCCTTCAAGAATTTTATCATTACCCTGTGGTCATTGGTCTTAGTTGGAATAGCCTCCACCCACTTTGAAACATAGTCAATAACCACTAAGATATATTCATAACCAAATCCATCCCCCAACAATCAAAAATGCCAAGCACATAAATGGGGTGAAGTGGCATCATGTTCCTCCTAATAAGGCTACCAAGTCTCTGGCATCTATCACAAGTGACACAGAATGCATGCACATCTTTGAACATAGTGGGCCAATACAAACCACATTACAGAATCTTGGCCACAATCCTCCTAGCAGAAAAATGACCTCCATAAGCTAAGGTGTGACAAAATGTAATGACACTGTGGTACTTACTCTCAGGTATGCATCTTTTAATAACTTGGTCTGGTTAATATTTGAACAAGTATGGATCATCTGAAAAGAAATGCCTCACATTCCTAAAGAACTTCTGCCTATCCAACGTAGTCTAGTGAGAGGGTATCAGGCCTAAAGCGAGGTAGTTGGCTATGACCTCAAACCAAGGTACCTCATATGAGTCTACATGGAACAACTGTTCGTTAGGAAACGTCTCATTTATGGGAGGATCAAAAGATACTAAGTCCTGACTTGGAATGCTAGAGAAATAGTCAGCTACCATATTTTCAACCCTTTCCTTATCTTTGATCTCTAAATTAAATTCTTGAAGTAAAAGGATCCACCTAATGAGTCTTGGCTTGGCATCGGGTTTGGTCAAAAGATATTTTAATGCAGCATGGTCAGTATACACATTGACATGAGAACCCATAATGCATAGACTACTGCTAGAAGCTCCTTCTTAGTGATTGTGTAATTCCTCTATGCATCACGAAGAGCCTTACTATTATTATACAACACATATGGTCTCTTTTCCTGCCTCTGGCCTAGGACTCCACCCATAGCACAATCAGTAGCATCACACATTAGCTCAAAAGACAAGGTCCAATCAGGTGCTTGCAATATGGCAGCTGAAGTGAGTAAGCCCTTAAGTCCATCAAATGAGGTCTAACACTCTGGTGTCCAATCAAAGGGAACATCTTGAGATAACAAATTACATAGAGATCTAGCCATGGCACTAAAAGATGTAATGAACCTTCTATAAAACTGCATGGCCCAAGAATGATCTGACATCCTTAACACATTTACGGGTGGGTAGGTTTTGAATTATTTTCACTGTGGCTTTGCCTACCTCTATCCCCCTTGCAAACACTATGTGGCCAAGAACTATGCTCTGAGTCACCATAAAGTGGCATTTCTCCCAATTTAAGGCCAAGTTCTTTTCCTTACATCTAGACAAAACTTTCTCCAAATTCCCTAAGCAAACATCAAAGTCACTCCTTTAAACTAAAAAATCATCCATGAACACTTCAAGGAACTTTTCCACAAAATCACTGAACAAACTCATCATGCATCTCTGAAATGTTGCAGGAGCATTACAAAGACCAAAAGGCATTCGCCTATATGCAAATGTACCAAATGGGCATGTAAATGTAGTCTACTTCTGATCGTCTAATGTAATCTCAATCTGATTATACCCAGAGTATCCATCGAGGAACAATAAAATGTCTGCCCTGCCACTCTTTCCAATACCTGATCTAGAAAAGGAAGAGGGAAATGATCTTTCCTAGTGACTAAATTCAACTTTCTGTAATCTATGCACATGTGCCTTCCTGTTTGGATATGCATTGGAACTAATTCCTCATTCTCATTCTTCACCATAGTAACTCCAAATTTCAGAGGCACTACCTGAGTTGGGCTAACCCATTTGAAATCTGAAATAGGGTAGATAATTCCAGCATCTAACAACTTGATTACCTCCCCTCTAATCACTTTTTTCATGTTAAGGTTAAGCCTCATTTGCATTTACCTAATGGGCTTAGCATCCTCCTCCAAAAATGTCTTATGAGTGCAAATCAATGGGCTGATTCCTTGCAGATCTACTATGGTCCATCCCAAGGCTCTTTTATGCTTTTTCAAGACTCAACAAGACTATTTTCTTGGTCCAAACTCAGCTGAGCTAAAATGATAGTTGGATAGGACTCTCCCTCATCCAAAAACACATATTTGAAGTCATTTGGTAAAGGTTGTCTCTCTGGTATGGGTGGCTTTTCAAAAGATGGCTGAGACATGACTTTTGGCAGCTCCAAAGATTCAAAAATGGGTCTCCACTTACCCACTGACAAGACAAAATCTGAATTTTTCTCAAAACTTTCCTCACCAAAACTCCCCAATTCACATTTATCAAGAAACTCAACTTGTTCATTGTTCACTAATGCTTTCTTTAATGGATCATTCAAGTATTCTCCATCAAAGTGTTCTTGCATGATGGTTTGAATCAAATAAACCTCCACTAACCCCTCATGATCATTAGGCTGTTTTGTCACTTTGAAGATGTTTTTCTCAATTGTCATGTTACCAAAAGAGAACTTAATGACTCCGGTTCTACAATTGATCAAGGCATTTGAGGTGGATAAAAATGGTCTCCCTAGGATGACAGGTATAGCTGGTTGATTCCCTTGAATGGGTTGAATGTCTAGCACTATAAAATCCACGAGAAAATAGAAATGGTCCATTTGATTCAAGAAATCCTCAATAATACCTATAGGGACTTTGAGAGACCTATCAGCTAGTTGTAATGTCACTCTAGTGGGTCGTAGTTCTCCTAGCCCAATTTTTTTGTAAATAGTAAATGGTAAGAGATTGACACTTGCACCCAAATCCAATAAAGCTTTATCTACCCTCTTATCCCCAATGATGCATGTAATAGTGTGACACCCTGGATCTTTGTATTTAGGTGGAGTTTTGAATTGTAAAATGGAGCTCACTTGTTTAGTCAAAAATGCTATTTATTTCACAATAATTTTTCTTTTTCACAGTGCACAAGTCTTTTAAAAATTTTCCATAAGATGGATTTTGGTTAATGGCATCAAGTAAGGGAATGTTGACTCTGACCAGTTTGAAAACTTCATAAATGTCAGAATTCAAATTCTCTTTCTTACTTTTATTCAACCTTTGAGGAAAAGGAAGTTTTGGAAAAAATTCAGATCTGTCCATCTTGGTTTCTTTTGAAATTCCTTCATTTACAGAATCTTTTTCATCATTTTCAAACTGATTTCACCAAACAATTTGGTTTTATTTCCAAAAAACTCATTTTTACTTTTAGAATTTACCTACTCTTCCCTTGAAATTTTGGTTTCCTGCTTACTGGTATTCGAATGCTGCTTCAACTGTATCTAAATTTTCTGCTCTTTATTACTTAAGTACTATTTTCCTCAGATTTTCTAGTACAGTCTAGCTTGCTATTCCCAATTTGCTCTTCATTCTACTTTATTTCCTGCTCTTTTTTAGCTAACTTTCTGCTATCCAGCTTGTTGCTCCCAAAGTCTTCTTCACTTTCCCTCACATTAGTCTCATTTTCTTTTTCATGTGATATATAATCTGGTTTCACTATCTGTTTACCACTTCTCAAGGTTGATACAACTTGCACATGCTCCAAATTTTCATGAACACTAGAAGATGATGATTCACTGAGATGCACTTGACCTTTAGGATTTGGCTTTGGCTGAGATGGAAGCTTTCCCGATTCCTTAATGGTTTGATCTTATGTAATCTTTGACAATTGGCTTCAGATATCCTCCATTGCTTTATTTCTTTGCTCTTGGAACTTTGAAACTTGATTATTTGTTCCAATCTGCCTTTGCATAAACTGCTGTAAGGGGTCTTCCAATGATCTCTTGTGAGGTGGTTAGTAAGAATTTGGGTTGGGCTGAGTTTGAAATGGCTGAAAAGGAAGAGGTTGAGAAGGAAAATACTAATATAGGAGTGGTTGTTGGGGCTAGTACTGCTGATTTTGTGCTTCAGCTCTCCAAGAAAGATTGAGATGGTTTCGATACCCTTGGTTATAAGTGTTTGGATATGAGTTGCTTCCTTGGGCATGTGTGTTCACACCCTAATTTGGATTGAAAGGTTTTGCAGCTGGTGTGGGGTTTAATTGACCATAAAGAACCTCCTTAAAAGCTAGAAGTGTAGGACAATCATCTGTCCTATGATCTGAAGTTTCACACATCACACATCTCACTTCATTTTCCTTCATTTATTGCTTCTTTTGCTCTAACGACTTAACCTTCTTTGAAAGCGCAGCTAACCTCGCTCCAAGATAATCTGCCTGACTTAATTGAAATTTGCATCTTACATGTGAACTATCAAAAAAATTCAGAAAAGGTTGGGGGAACTACTTCCCACTGCTTAGTATTTTCAGCAAGTGAATCAAAGAAATATAAAGCTTCTTCAGCTATTTTATCACAAAATTTACCATTGAACATTATTGCATCAAACATTTTCAAGTTAGGAGTCAATGCATTATGGAAAAAATTAACTATTCTCCAATACTCAAAACCATGATGAGGACAAGCTTGCAATAACTTTTTCAATCTTTCCTATGCTTGCGTAAATGTTTCATTAGACTTACACAAAAAATTCATAATTTTTTGTTAAAGAATCGCTGTCCTATTAGATAGGAAATACTTCTTTAAAAATTTAGTTTGCATATCTCTCCAAGTTCCTATTGTTCTAGGCTTAAGTGAATTCAACCACATTTTTGCTTTGTCTTTCAATGAGAATGGAAACAACTTAAGACGAACTATATCCTCATTAGCATGTCTATCTACACAAGTTCCACAAACCTCTTCAAATTCTTTCATATGCATATAAGGAATTTTGAATCCATACCATGAAAAGTGGGTAAAAGCTGAATTGTGCTAGGTTTGAAATTAAAATTCTGATGTCCAGGTGGAAGTGTAATATAAGATGGTGTTGTTTGTCTAGCTGGAAGAAGGTATTCTCGGAGAGGTCATAGAATGTTTTGATCATGTTGATCATTCTCTCCTTGAATACTTTTTTTCGGTAAAATAGGTGGTGGTGGTAAATGTGGGTCCATCTGTGTAACAGTATGCTTAGATGATGTGTTTGATGATGCAAATTCAAGCAATTCAGCAAGTGATGATGGATTACACAATTCAGAGTTACTTCCAACAATTCTACCAGAACTTAACAGCATGCAAAAAAAAAAATTAGATTCAAATCAACTCCAATCTAGTCACCCAACTTCAGAATTTGTCCTCTAATTCACATAAAATTCAATCTTATTCTCCTCTAACAGAATGTAGCAGCAAAATACAGCAATTTAGAGATCAGATGTAGTAATTGTTTATATCAGATGCACCAAAACAGATTCGAATACAAAAATTCAGATACTGCAGCCAAGAATTTCAATGCAAAAATTCTGTCTATAACTTATAATTACTACTTAGAAAAAATGAAAAGAAATGGAACAAAGTTACCCAACATGTTGAGCAGCTGTGTTGTTGAAGATAGAGGTGAGTCTTGCTGCCAATCAACCAACAGATTCAAGACACCGTCGCTTCTCAAAGATCCTCGGCAACGGTGTTAAAATTGTGCTTGTTGTTGTTCAATTACCTTACTCTTTGATGTAAATTCGGATTTAATGATTTGAGTTAAGGATAATGAAAAAAACTTCTCCCAAGTGCAAGGTGTGGTTGAAGCACAATAAACTAGTAAGTACCAGATTTATTTCCATAGGGATCTTAGGAGCAAATGAGTGGTTGATTCTAATGGTTCAAAATGGCAAAAACATGGCTCACATGAATTGAAAACAAAATGGAAAATCTTATTTAATGATGGTTGATGGTTTTGGAAATATGATTTAAATTCAACAAAAATTTAATAATAAAAAGTTGGGCAAGACAAGTTCAGTTCCAATCCGAATCATCTCAGATGCCTAGAGTTTGAGAATCACCAATTCAACTTGTTCTAAATTTTGAGAGAAAATTAAGTTCAATTGAAAAAAGCCATGGATCAAACAATTGATGTGCATAATCTATCTTTAGAATAAGATAATTTCTAAGTCTAGCAACCCACTTGCAGATTTTTCACGAGAATTCTAAGTTAAGCAATTCATATGAACTACTCGATAAAATATACAAATCATTGTCAATCGGACCTTGAATCAATAATTCCTAAAGTAATCAGAAACAAATTACATTCACAATTGAAGAACTCAGATTAAATACATGAAGTGCAGCATCTTGAGACTCATCGGAAAAGACACTGTCCTTGCCTTAGCCCAAGAAGATTTCAGCCGCTCATGCTTAGTAAACTCAGAACAAAAATGGAAGATGAATTGAAGAACTTTAAATTCTGAAATTAAAATTACTTGCAACTTAAATCCGAATACAATACTTGCAAAGAGATGAAATTGAAAACTGAAACTCTAAGTTGAAAACAAAATGAAAAACCAGATCTTCTCCCTCTATCCAATTGTCTCCCTCCAGCTAGCTCTCGAGCTCTATAATGAAAAAATATTCCCGGTCCATGTGTGTATCTCGTTATATCCGCTCCCCTCTTCTCTCTCTCCTTCTCAAGGATTCTATTTTCTGTTACAGCAAATCATCCTCTCTAATGACAACTTTGCCCCCTTTCAATTTTAGAAGAAATCGACACATGGTCAGCTGAGGACACCTAGAAGACATTACTGAGAAAGAACCACTCGTTCGAATGTTTTGAACTATATTCGAATATGCATTTCTCTTCAAAATTTTAATTTGCTCTTCAAGAGTAATCGAATGAACCATCTTTATATTCGAATGCATTTTCCTTTTTCCAGAACTCCCAGAATGACGATTTTGAATCGAATGAAAATTCTTCATTATTCTCAAATGGAATTGATCAGCTGCTTTTCTTGATGTATTCAGCATTTCTTCTTGTCTCTCAGTGCAGCTTAAATTGCTTTCATTTATGCATAAAATCAACACATACTCCAAATTGGAGTAATGAGGATGAGTTCTACATAAAACACAATTTTTACATCATTCATATGCTATTAAAAGGTGTAATTAAATAGAAAAATATGTAACAATTTAAGTCCAATCACTAAATTGCATGAACAACACCCTCTCATCTAATGACCTCAAAGGACATGTTCTCAAGCGATTAGAAAATTATATACTCAACTTGAATCATTCACCTTATTCAATATAGAAACCAAATCACTAGTTACTCTTATGGAAAAATACCAACATAAAACCAATCAAGAGAGACATGCAAGGTCTAACTCATGCTATGTCAAGACAATTAATATCAAATATACTCAAAGTTTAAAAATTTTTGACAATTTTTGCAATAAAAGCATAGATTCATCATGTGAACCCTACCATCAACCTAAATTGTACATTGTCCTCAATCTAACAACCATGAAGCAAATATGGGTGAAAGTGAGCATAATGAAGAGCATACAACCATGGCCACTTAAGGTATAATTCAATCAACTAAACACGAATAGAAGTTAGGCATGCACCCATTAAATAAACTACTTAAGGCATCACCTAATCCACTCCCCAATCAAGATTCTACAGCACTCTCAACAACATGTATATATAATCATTAAGTATTAAAACGGAAATTTGAGATTAAGGAAAAAAAAGGAAACATATTACCTCAACTGGTTTCTTATTTAAAGGAAAGAAAAACTACAAAAAGAAATTGTTAGAAATAAAAAAAATAAAAATAAAGGAAAAACAAAACAAGAAAAAGTTAGTAACTAAAAGAAAATAAAATAAGGAAATAAGTAAAAATATAAACTAACAAGAAATGAGAAAAAAAAGAAAAATAAAAATATACCTACTATGTACAAGCAAAATGGGAAAGAAAGGTTATCCAACACCTATCCTATCCTAAGCCTTATCAAATGGCTTTATTAGCAAAATGTTCTATTCAAACCAGTGAGGATCCGAAGATGGTAAGCTCCAGGTGTATGTGACACCAAACATGGATGCTATAATAAACACTCAACACCAAGAAAATCTATGTATGCTACCTTCTTAGAATACTCTACCACCCCCTACACAAGTGTGGTCAATCTTAGATAAGCCACTGCTTAAACCCCAAATAGGACTCTCAGGTGGGGCTAAATCAAGAGAAGGCAAGTGAGTGTCACTCTCGCTTTTAGTTGCACAAGTAAGTGATATGGGTGAGATTGACTCCATGCAAAACTCCTCAGGCCAAGTGACATGCCCGTGCTCATAATTAGCCTTAAGATGCTGAAGAACACCAAGACTGAACAAGGTAAGATAAGCATCGTACTCGGGGGTCGTGATTAGTGAGGAGCATGCATCAGTAATGGGATTTACTGGACCTGTGTAAAAGAAAGAAAGTACGTGGTAAAAAGAGTCTAGAGGAATTAGAGTCATCGACTCCACCCTCACACCATCCCCTAAATCAATGGTCTCTAAAGGTTTATTATCATCGAACAAAGATCTATCAACCTTGAAGGTATCAATGGGTGATGTAGGGCTAGGCCCACTAGTAGAAGTGTATGTAGGCTTAGATACGGTAACCTCAGGTAATGTGTCCTCAATAACTTCACTATTTCCCAGAAGACCAGTAATAGGAATATTACTCGAAGAATGCTTAAGGTCACAGGGGTAAGTTTCTAGAAAAACTTTAAGAAGTGTGTCTAAGTCAGAGAAGACTATATGTTAGACTCTAAAGGTGAGGCATCATATGCAAATGAAGTCTCTTGATAGAGATATGTAGTCTCCATGAGTGGTCTTAGGTATGAGCGTATGAAGCCTACATGTGATGTGATGTCAAATGTGTTAGATGCAAAAGTATGCTCAAAATCTCCCTTAGGTCTCAAGTTCTCATAAAGAGATTCAAGATAGTATCATGCTATGTCCAGTGTAAGATTAAGAATCTCATTAAGAGTGTGGCACATGTTTGGACACAAACCATAAAAGAAATAACTCAAAATGCACACTAACTCTAAGTGATGGCTTAGGTAAGATTGTAAAATATTGTTGACCCTTTCCCAACATTCATAGATCATTTCACCCTTTTTTTGAAGAAACAATTTTAATTGAAATTGGAGAATGTTTGTCTAATGGATAGTGGAAAAAGTGAAAGAAAAATGCATTCGAACAATCCTCCCAAGACTTAATAGGTGAATTAATAGCATAGTACCAATCCAAAGCAACCTCATACAAAGATATAGGGAAAAAAGCAAACGTAAAAGCATAATCCAAGAAACCATTGATTCTATGCATACATGCTAACATAAAATTTTCAAGATGGACTAGAGGGTCCTCATATTCCTACCTAGAATATGAAGGTAGCATATGTGTGGTTTCTAGAAGAAATTATGTGCAATAAATTCCTTCTAGATAATCAACATATGAGTGGGTGGTGTTGGATGAAGTATATGTGCATGCATTGAAATCCATGTTCATCATTAAATTGTGTAAAAAATTTAAGAAAATAAATAAAAAATAAAAACTAAGCTAAATATGAAAACTAAACTAAATGCAATGAAAACCAACTAAATGGTAAGCAAATTCAATATATACAATACGAAAAAGAAAGAAAAACTACTAATCAAGAGAATGGAGATAGGAAAGAATATTCTACATCGCTTAAGACGATTCATTCTTAACTCTGAATTATGTGTAAAAAATTGCTCTTCCCAGTAGCGGCACCAAAAATTGCTTGTCTACTTCTCTCATTGATTGAGAAAAGCTTGGATACACCGTAAGTGCAAGGTGATCAATTGTAGCAATTTAAATTTATAAAACAATGAAGTACCGATTGTACCCACAAAGAGAGGCGTAGTTATTACATAATTCTTCTTCCCTCAATTAGTAGGTGTCACACAAAAAACATCAAGGAAAATGGAGTTGAATTTTGAAATGAAAGCTACCTAGGCATTTCATCAAACACTTAGGTGGTGGCAATTAAATCCTGAAATTCTATATTATGCTAGATATCCCAATCAATCAATCAATCAATCAATAAAATAGAATAGAAAGATGTGGAAA